>CAJUYH010004158.1:0-28494 GCA_910591685.1 Galerucella tenella | reverse complement strand
CCCTAAAACTCCTTCAGGCCGAAAACCAATTGAGATCGATGAGTCATTAAAACAAAGACTAAGGCGTAAAGTCCATGGATTTTACTTACGAAAGGAAATTCCAAAACTTGACAAAATTATGACATCAGTGCAAGAAGATACGGACTATCCAAAATTCTCCAGAATGACATTATGCAAACTTTTGAAAGATGTGGGTTTCAGATATACAAAACATAATAGAAAATCTCTCTTGATAGATAAACCGGAAATAGTTTTTTGGAGAAGAGACTATTTAAGAAGCATTCGACATGCCAGAGAACAAAATTTGAAAATCTTCTACTTAGACGAAACATGGATAAATGCTGGATATACAGTTTCCAAATCTTGGCAAGATGAAAACATTAAAAGCGGAGGGCAGGCATTCGTGGAAGGTTTGTCGTTAGGTTTGCAGCCACCATCTGGAAAAGGAAAAAGATTTATCATTGTCCATGTTGGAAGTTCTGAAGGTTTTGTTGATGGTGGATTATTAACTTTTATTTCAAAACGCACGGGGGACTATCACGAAGATATGAATGGGGATGTCTTCGAGGAATGGTTTGTTCAAGTGTTGGATCTGATTCCAAAAGGGGCTGTTATTGTTATGGACAACGCAAGTTACCATTCACGGTTACGAGAAGCATTGCCCACAAGTCGTTGGCGTAAAGCAGAGCTTTTGGAGTGGCTTATTTCGAAAAATATTAAGTTTCCAAAAGATCCACTAACGAAAGAACTTTACAGAGTTGCAAAAATGAACAAGAATAAATACAAAACCTACATTGTAGAAGAAATGGCTTCTTCTCGTGGTATATCAGTTCTTCGACTTCCCCCTTATCATTGTGAACTTAATCCCATAGAATTAATATGGGCTTAGGTAAAGGGGGAAGTTGTAAAAAAAATACTACTTTCAAAATAAACGATGTTGTGAAATTGTTTGAGAGTGCTGTAAGTCATGTTAGTAAGGAAAATTGGACAAACTGTATCGAGCATGTTATCAAAGTAGAGGCAAATATGTGGAAAATTTGTGATGATTTAATCGACCCTATTATTATTAATGTCAACAACGATTCTTCCTCTTCCGAGTCGGATATAGAATAAAATGTAAGTAATAAATGTATTCCAATAATTATTTCTTTTCATTTTTTATTATATTATAATTTAAAACGTATTTTTTTCCCAAAATACACACCACTGCATTGCGTTATTGCTTATCTGCTAATCCTTTAACAATGAAGAAACCCTAAACTTTGCTACAACTGAAACAAATACGGGGTCGATCTACCTGGTTTTTAGATTTACGGAAGAAATGTAATTTAAAGTAAGAGATTTATCAAAAATTTCATGGTGCTCCCTGTAAAGGTTTTGCATACTTAATTAGGGTTTATTACTCCTCGTACTTTTTGTACATACTATATACACGTATCTCTTAATAATTTTGCTTCTAAAGTAAAGATGTTTGTATTAATATAATTGCTTATTGAATAGCTTACCTGCGAGCAATTGAGTTGCTGGTTGTATTTTACTTAGGAAAGTTTGGATTCTCTCACTATCTGTACCTCTGTATTCCACTTTGGTATTACTTAAGTTAAGCTGCTTCAAAATAACATGAAGAAGTGTACGCAATAGCGTAAAATTCACTATTCCTACTTCTGGTGTGTTCAATGCTGCATCACATAGTTGAGTTAAAGTTACTAGAGTTGAACTTTGAGCCATTCTGCTGGTTTATTTTGATTTCAATCACAAAAAGAAAAAAATAGCGTGAGATCTTGTTAAGTGTATAAATATATGGTTGTCAAAAGCAGATAAAGTGACAATAGAAGTGTCAAAAATACGTTCACATGTTGAGACAACTTTGAGACGGCAAAATTATAGTTCGATAGTATGACTCTATTTCATTTCCATTGGATTTAACGCAGATTCGTGCTTTTGTAAGTAGTTCCTGATAGGGATAAACTCAATTTGTTATGTCATCGATTCCCTTCTCCCCCATTACGGTTTTCCTATAATATACAGGGTGTCCCACCACGAGTTAAAACTATCTGTATAATGGCAAAATACTTATAGTAAAATCATGAAATTTCCTACGTTTCGGTTTTAGGATGCGATCTTTTTAACTGGAATATTTTCAAAGATGGCGGAAGTCGACTGTACCTTTGTTATTTTGAATGGAACACCCTGTATATTAATACATTTTTAAGATCTACGTAAAATTTTAGTATACTTTTGTCTGAAAACTTTTTTCGAAAAATGCATGTTTTTTGTAAAAAATTTGACGGTTGCAGACCCTTACAAATTATTTTTTTAAGAGGATACCCTTAAAGATATGAAAATGGTTTCTATTCGGTTGCTTTAAGCAAGGTCAGACCTATTTGAATCTATGTTGAAACATTTTTCATTTTATACAGGGTGTGTATAGAAAGTGGTCAAAGTTCAACTTCAAATATATCAAATTTCTTTATTTTTTTCAATGGAACCACCCGGTTTTTTCTATTTTAATGCATTCAGGGGTAAAAAATAAGGCAAATTCATGTATACTTTCCTATACTTAAACCTTACCGTTATCCAGATATTAAATGTTTTCTGTAAATTTTTAGAGATGCAGGATATCTTACTGCAAATAAAGCACGTATGTTCTTGTAACAACTTTGCCATATTTACCATCTAATAAAAGCAGATTTACATAATCTTTTTTATTTCTTAGTGCTTGTATCAACGGGTCAAAATAAAATTTAGACCACACCTGCATCTCTCAAAATTTACAGAAATTTACAGAAATTCAAAACATGTTGTTACAAACATACAGGTGGAACTTATAAAAGTGTGTTGATATGGGTTGGGAAATATTGTAGGTACTACAAATCAGAACTGGTTATTCCAAGAATCAATCATTCTTCTTGATACAGATAAAAAAAAATATTGATTCAAGAACTAACAGCATAGATAACTTATTTCATATCAGATTCAAAAAATGGACAAACATGTTGATCTAATATTACAGAATCTATTATAAAATTTGAGATTAAAGTGTTAATAAACATTGAAATGAAGATTTACAATTTTTGTTACTTTGTTTTCGCCGAACTGATATTTTTATTAAAAAAAGTAACCTGAGCTATTTATAGTCTTGCTTTTTCTACTTTCTATATAAATAACAATAATCTGTCTGTAAAAGTGATTCAAGAAATGGTGAGGTTCAATAAAATCAAAGAAGAGCAAATTATTAAGATAAGCACCATCTTGTTACGGAGAGAACTACACAAAATAATCTTTCAATTCCACAAAATGGATTATATTAAAAAATAAAACGTAGTGTTATCAATGTTAACAAACAAACACGAGAGCATGGCAACACGTTTTCAAGTTCCACTTAAAAACACTTCATTCTAATGATTTATACAGTGTGTCCACGGATGGGGTATCCAAGAGGAAAATTGAAGTGTAATTCTTGGTAAAAAGTTTCTCAAAAATGGAAAATGATGAATTTTGCACTGATTTCGAAAATGTAAATACCTTTTTTTCAAGGTAATATTGTAGATCTCATTGCACTTTAAAAAATAAACATGCAATAGGTACTAAACTTATTCTTTATTACCCTGTATTTAAATTTAAACATCAAAATCTGACGATTTACTTTATCTCATACTGATGGATTCAAATAATGCTGTAGATAGTGTCTGCAAATATTTGTGTTATCCGGCTAAATATTGAAATCTATTTATAAAGAAAATCTTCAAAAATACTTATTGTTTCCAAATTATTTACGACTGTCTCTAATTATATAATATTTGATAATATTCTTATACTATATTGGATCAACAACTATAATGACATTGCCAATGTTTACCGGTCTTTTAAAACTCAGCCACATTTCTCGTTAAAAAACTAGGGAGATCGGAACAGGAGTGGATGGGCCCAAGGGGAAAAGGAAAATTTCCCCTGCGACGGTAAAATTTGTAAAATTTGTGCCAATACTTTTATTTTAACATTGAATTTAATAAGAATATGTTGGGTGATGGGGTCAAAAATATATAGCTTAAATAATAAATAATAATAATAATAATACTTTATTCATCCTTTTTGAGCATAGTACATGATATAGGACAGGTCAAACAGAAAAGAGGATATTACATTAAATACGACTTACTTATTAAACAGTTAAATTAAAATCGCTTGTTCAAAAGCTATGATATATCATAAAAACATTCGACAATTAAAAAATTTTTAAGTTTTTGTTTGAAAACATTGAAATTGTTCTCATCTCTTATACAGATGGGCAAATGATTCAGGAATTGGATTCCTTTATAGACAGGACTTTTTTCAAACAATGACGTTTCATGTTTTGGTTGCCGTATAAGTTTGCCAGATCTGGTTGGGTAATCATGGTAATCAGAATTAAGACTAAAATCACTGGAATTACTTTTTGCATATAATATGCATTTGTAGATGTAAATAGAATAAAAAGTTAGAATACCGAAATCTTTAAAATGATTTTTGCATGTGTCTCTATAATCTAGATTAAAAATTAGACGAACAATCCTTTTTTGAGAAGTAAAAATCCTTGAGGCATTTACCGCACCCCCCACAGAATGAGATTATAGGAAATATGGGAGTATACTATTGCATAATAAACATTGATCAATTGACTAGTTGTAAATATATTTTTTAGCTGTAATATTGCAAAGTAACTGCTATTTAATTTTTTACAAATGTGGTTGATATTGGTATTCCAGCTCATATTCTTATCAATGTAGGTTCCTAGAAATTTCGTATCACTCGAAAAATAAACATCAGTACCCTTAACTGAGATACAGCTATTTTCAAGAATATCTATTCTTGTAGAGAAATGCATGATAATGGTTTTTGTCGAGTTTACTATCAAGGAATTTCTTTCACACCAACTGATAAATTCCTTTGATAAAATATTCATCTTTGAAAGCAGCTCATCTGGAGACTCAGAATCAATTGCTAATGTTGTGTCATCTGCATATAGTATCAAGTTATTTGTGCTAACATATTTAGAAAGATCGTTTACGTATAATAAAAATATCAGATATCACATAGATTCAAAAGTTTTGCATCACCTAGCTTCTTCGGATGCGAAGGAATTTTTTTGCGCTAAGAATTTTTTGTTGGCTTGTTTATCAATGTTTCCATATTTTTTGCAATATACAGATGTTTACAGTTTTTTTTGTAAGATAATATTTTTAGTGCGATCATTTTAACATTCAAGGCATTTGATCTTTACGATTTTAAGTGCAAACATGAATCGTCAAGTCATAAGTGAAATTGACCGTGCAAGAATAGTGGCTTTAGTTGAAGAAGGTCATTCTCAAAGGTTCGTGGCAAACAGAGTTAGCGTTTGGCAAAATCATGTGTCTCGTGTATGGAACCGGTATCTCCAGACCAATTCTCTTCGTGATAGACCTAGAAGCGGTAGAAGGCGTGTTACTAATCAGCGACAGAACCGCTATATCTACTTAACTATCCGAAGAAACCCGACCATGGCAATACCAGCACTCCAAAGAGATATGAGACATGCGTCTGGAGTTCAAGTATCGATCTCGACATTACGAAGACGAATACTTGCTACAGGTTTGAGGTGTCGCCGACCAATAAGAGTGCCCAGACCACAACTTGAGCACAGAGTTCGCCGACTACAGTGGGCTCAAGAACACGCGGCCTTGCCTGAAGAATTTTGGAATTCGGTGTTTTTTTCCGACGAGACAAGGATTTGTTTGGTACAAGATAGCCATCGAATACGTGTGTGGCGGGATCCAACGAGAGTTGCTTAGCTTGCCCATGCTCGCCCCGTGCCGCCCTTCAGTGGAGGAAGTGCATTGTTTTGGGCTGGTATCATGTGGAGGGAACGATGACTGGTGATAGGTATTTCAGAGAGATTCTACATCCTCACGTGAGACTATGGCGTGCAGCTGTTGGCAATTCCTTCGCTTTTATGGACGATAACGCCCGACCTCATCGGACTAGAGCTGTAAATGAGTATCTTGAAACTGAAGGGATCTATCGTTTGAACTGGCCTGCCCTATCTACTGACATGAATCCCATAGAACATGCTTGGGACATGCTTATGGACAGTGGCAGCACGCAGAAATCCACCCAGGAGTGTACAAGAGCTTGTTCATGCGGCCCAAGAAGAATGGCGAAATATTCCTCAACAGAATATCAATAATTTGGTAAACAGCATGGACAGGCGACTTCAAGCTTGCATAAATTCTAGAGGTGGAAAAACTCTTTATTAAAAGTTCTCATGCAGGTTCTCACTTAACACTTTTTGTTGAAATTTATAAAAAACAGACTGCAAAATTGCCCAATGATAATTTGGAAGCCTTCACGTTGAAGGTAACAGAAAAAGAGAATTTGAGTACATTTGACAACGAAAGAGTTATTAGTGATTTCGCTGAAACGTCTCTATTTATAAAGAAGTTGAGATTTATGTTTCTAAATAACTTTTTTTCTGTCTTCTCTGGGCCGCTTCCTCTAATTTCCCAAGCCTGCTTAGGCTACTCCATCCACTTCTGGACACACATATTCCTAATGGACTTTGCTGGAAAATATGCCAAATTCTTATGACCTATTAAGAAATAATTTGGACTCAAAGTTTCTGTATCATTCATGGTCGAACGCTACGTAAATTACTTTATCAAAACCAGTTTATTACATAATTCCAGACCACAAAAATTTACCGAGCAGTTACCCAATGTAATAATAAATATGTTTTTTTCAGATTGATCATTTACAACACTCTTGTACAGCGTGCTGATCTTGTATTTATTAATATTTTTAATGAATTATTACTCATATTTTAAATAAAACTTTTATTAATAATTACAGTTTTTAAATGGAAAGATATTTTCATTTTCCTTTTTTATATAACGACGTTATCTATTAAATACCAATGATCATTTTCGAAAATAAATATTTGAAGCGACCGCTGTTATCTGGTCGGCTGGATTAGATTATTTGTTGATATATAAATGTGACGCAACACTAGATTTGTTCAGTTACAGTCAGAAATTTGTTGGTGCGGGTTAAGGTTGTTATAATAGCCAGCAAGGTCTTTATCATGGTTAAAATACCAACTATTAAGTTCAATAATGGACAGTTATTTCCTGTTTATGGTCTAGGAACGTGGAAAGTAAGTGAAATGTATTTTTTTTAATGCAAAATTTAACTTAAAATAAAAATAGTGTATTCTCTGGTAGGAAGAAAAAGTTAAAGTTAATTAAGTGTTTTTCGAATTTTTTGTAATGAATTTAACCGCAAAGAAATTATTTTTGGAATATAATTATAAATCCAATTTCACAAGGTCATGACTTTACATTTTCAAAGTGTAATAACATTACAATTAAAAAATATGATATCACGCGATTTTAGTTTCGTTTGCTTGGATTTGAATTTAGTATAATGTGTAGTTATTATTTCTTTATAACTTAATAAGAATTAAAATGGGAATTAAAACTCAAAGCATTTGATGACATAATTTTTTGTATCTAATGATATTTTTTTATAGTCAGAACCAGGTCAAGTAACTCAAGCCGTGAAAGACGCAATCAAAATCGGCTATCGCCATATCGATTGTGCTCATGTCTACGGAAATGAAGCTGAAGTTGGCGAAGCCCTTAAATCTGTATTATCCGATGGAACTGTCAAACGTGAAGAGCTCTACATCACCAGCAAACTATGGAACACCATGCATAGACCAGATTTGGTAGAACCCGCCATTAAAACTACATTGAAAAACCTTGGACTCGAATACCTCGATTTATATTTGATTCATTGGCCATTCGCGTTCAAAGTAAGTATAATTTTTATACTGCTCCTGGGATTTGCATCAGTGAATCTTTCCAGATGTATTGTATCCTTCTTTAGCTAGATCACTTTGTCAAATGAAGTTCTTATTGCCTTCTCCTGACTACATCTTCATCAGAGGCTTATATTTGTTTGCGTTACAGGAAGATGGTGATTTATTCCCAAAGGAAGCAGACGGTACTATGGCGAATAGTGACGTCGACTATGTAGATACCTGGAAAGCAATGGAGGGTTTGGTGAAAAAAGGACTCACTAAATCAATTGGTATTTCGAACTTTAACAAACGTCAAACCGAACGTATTTTACAGAACTGTACAATCAAGCCAGTGACCAATCAAGTAAGTAAATTTTTTTCAAGTTTAAAATTTTTAGAATTGAAATATGTTTTTTTGTTTCAAGATTGAAGTTCATCCCCACTTAAATCAACAAAAACTTATCGATTATTTGAAATCAAAAGACATTACAGTAACCGCATACAGTCCATTGGGATCGGGAGATTCAAACTTAATGGCGGATCCTAAGCTTAAAAAAATTGCAGAAAAATACAAGAAATCGACTGCTCAAATTGTTTTGAAATGGGCCGTTCAAAGAGGGTTAATTGTGATTCCAAAGTCAGTCACCAAGTCTAGAATCCAAGAAAACTTTGAGATTTTCGACTTCAATATGACCAATGAAGATATTGCTTTGATGAACACTTTTGATTGCAATAGGAGAACTTGTCCATTCCAAGAGTGAGTTTATCGTATCTTTTTAAATGTTGTCCTTTCATTGACTCAATGATCCTTTTTTGTCCCTCTACATAAATCTCAATCATCTTCCTTACCCTTTTCGAAAAATTATGAAATAATCCAAAATATTTGTGACACTTTCAATACTTATTTTTGAAAAATATTCCAGGGTTTATTCACACAAGGACCATCCATTTATTAATGATGAATATTAGGAGGAGAAAAGGAACTGCTAATACATGTAATATGTACATTTTTAATACGTATTGTATTTGAAGCCAAATATCTATTTAATATTAAATAAAATATTTAGAAAACAATACTGCCTTTTTCATATTATTTAGTGTTGGCAACACCGCCTACCAAAATGCTGTGAAACATTTATATTTAATGAAAAAATAAATGAATACGGTGTTTTTTTAGCCGCTCTAATGTCAATAAAGTAAAAAAATGACAAGTAACATTTTGGTGTAAAACTTAAAGCTCTACAATTTTTGTTCGAAACTTTTTTTTGTAACTTTAGCGGTTTTTCCGTATTTTTTTTTCGACTCCTTTAAGGGGGGGTTGAAACATAGTTACATGTCTGTTTCGTTAGTAGACACTTCAAAATAAATAAATTGCATAAAAAATTCAAAACCTCCTTCCACTCAAAATTATGATTCTATAAGCTATTTCTTGGGCTATAATAATTAAAGCTTAAGTAACTCACTAACACGGATAGGTACCCAGTGAAACTATAGTAATCTAGAAAATACTAGTTTTTTATTGGTGAACCATTTCACCTATTTAAAGCACGCCTCAGCGTGTTTAAATCGAACTTTAAAAAACGGGCGTGTTTTAAAGTTACCGTGGCAACACCAACAACTCGAGAAACGAAGTCTAAATCTATGGTCTAAATCATGTCTAAATGACAATTTTTTTATTATTGATCTGACAGGAGTAGTTTGTAACGTCAAAACTTTTATTCGAACAATATTTAACAATGTCAAATTTATAAATTAAAATGGAAAATGCTGTTGGTATTGGTATTAATATTTCGATTTCCCAAATCTTAGGAAATGGTATTTAAATTAATACTATTGATCTTCTGTATGTTCCTTGTGGTATATTATTCATTCTTTTTTTAATTTCTTGGGAAATTAAACCACAATATTTTTGAATTCAAATATATTGTGGTTTAATTTCCCAAGAAATTAAAAAAAAAGAATGAATGATACTATTGACATTCACAGAACTCAATAAGGTTGAACTTCCATCAAAATACAAATTAGTTTATGTTTTTCTCATTTCCATGACAACACAAGGTATACATCATATACGTCACGAATTCAACCATTTGACATTTAGTTCTAATTTCCATCTATGATTTCCATTTCTTGTTGTTGTAGTAGTTATAGACCGGTATTTATAATTTCAAAGTGCACCAATAAAAAAAAATATTGTAAAGTATTCGTGGATAACTGGTCTTTAAAACACTGGCTCCACCAAATCGCGCGTGTTTTAAAGACCTTAATATCCACTTATAATTTAATATACTATTTAATATTCTTTATTTAATTTTGTCAAGACATTTTGGCCGATTTAATTTTTATTGTCAATATCTATTAACTGCTCAAGCTCAAATTAAAGTAGGTACCTATCTCTATTCATTCTCTGTTATCGAATATGACATATTTAGTGAAACGTATGTTTTATTAATGTCAGTTGTTGAAAGACATTATATAAATAACTGTCAGTTTTTATTATATTTCTGCAGAAAGTTTTAAACTTTATGGTAAGTATCAATTTTTACGAATTTATTTCAATAATTTTAAGCTGCATAAAAAATTCCAGAATTTTACAAATTAGGTGAATTTATTTATGTTTGTTTGCTAAATATTAATAAAATTTCGTATTACCATATCCGATAGGACTGTTTATCAACAATAAGTAATTATTGTACAAATAAATTCCATAAATATCCCCTCAAGGACTATATAGCTTTATTATCTCGGGAAGACAAACATAATCACACAAACAGAAGTACACTGGAAACTTCCATTAATTATTAATGACTAATTTTTTTGTCATACCCGGTAGGTACATCCGGTGCTTCTATAAAACTGAATCTAAACATATCTCCTCAAGGACAATAGCTTTATTATCTCGGGGAGACAAGCATAATGCACATAATCAAACAACAAACAAAAATAAGTATTGTGCCCCCTCACTTCTACTCAGTTTCTGAGGAGAGTCTCAGAAACTAGTAGTTCCCTTAGTCCTATTTCCCGGAGGAATTTTAGGCTTCAACTTAGGCAAATGTTCCTCTTCTATCCAGTAATCTCCCAGGTGCTGTGCTCTAGGATTCTGAAGTGCTGTGGATGGAGGTTTCTTCTTCCATTCCACAAAATCTGCATTCTTCTTCCTCCACTATTTTGAGCTTTTTCAGGTGCCCATTCAGGCGACAATGTCCAGTTAGGATCCCTGTTAAAACTCTTGGCGCAGTTTTACTTTGACTTATGCATTCATTTGATCTAAACAGGTTGTAGTCACCCAGAAGAGTCTCTGCATAAGCTCTACTAGATCTTTTCAATGGTCAGATCTTCTCTTTTTCTCGGCTCTTCTTATTTCTTCCAATATTACATAGGAGCTGATTCCGCCAAAGGGTCCAGGCCTCCAGAAAGGTATTTCAGTCCCTACCATAACTAAAGACTAAATTTTTTGTTACACCCGGTATATCCGGTGCTTCTATAACACTGAATTCAAACATTAGAATATAACAAACAATTTTTTATTGACCGAATATCAGGTAAGTTCTAGATTTACAAATCTAGTCGATCATACCAACCTAAAAGCAGAACACGCTGTATTGTATTTACACTTTTGGCTGGTTGACTATAATCAAGTTCTATTCTCGTTTACAGGACAAGGTTATAATGTGCAGTTGTCGGTTGGTTTAGTCAGTTTTATTTTGTAGTGTCTGGGAACGTTGGTGAATCAAGTTTACAAACCTCTATTAACAATCATGGCTAAAGTTCCCACTGTTAAGTTCAATAATGGCGAAATATTTCCGGCATATGGTCTGGGAACATGGAAAGTAAGTGCGATTTTATATTGAATTGAAGTGAATTTGTTATAGTTTTGGTTAGAAACATTATTTTATGTTTAACTGTAAGAGATCATGAATGTGTGGTTATTTTATTTTTGCTTAAATAATTTTTCTCCTGCTAAAATTTTCTTTCAGCAAAATGATACTTGAAAATCATTTTTTTTTTGGAATACTTTTGGTCTTGAAATATTTATATTCTTACGTTTTATACCTACCTATCTACTTTATAATTGTTTTTTCTCTTCTAAGCGGGTTTTATTAAATTTACTTTTCTTGTTATTGTGGCTCACTACTTTTTGGTCTACTTATGTTTTTTTTTAACTGAAACAATTCCTTATCGACTATTTCAATACTGAAATCTTTTTTTTCTACAACTGTTTTTAGGCCAGACGATAAGGGTAACATCTACAGGTAATTAGCAATACGGCTGATTTTTTTTCATAAGTACCTTAAAGTATGTAGATTAATTAAAAAAAAAGTTTATCAGTCTATCTATTTTCCAAATTAGAAAAAGAAATCAAACAACTTTTTTTTTTTTTTCGAAATGTTTCAATATTTCGCGCTTGGAGGAAGGTATAGAAAAATAAAAAATACCACCGTGTATGGGGAGTGTTTTGCAGCAAAAAGGTTTCTTGCGTTTCTTTCGTCCGAGGAATGGTTTGTCCGGATAAAATTCGGTAAACTAAATATGTGTTCCGCATCCGCGCGACTCTATTTTCTGAAGCGCGGCGGAGTACATTATAAACTATTGTACAGTTATAATGTAGATACAGGGTGGTGCAATCTTCTGACATCGGAGGATTACATTGTTGTGGTGAGAGATAGAACTTCATAGTTTTGTGTAAGCTAATACAGTTACTGAGGGCACATTTTGAAAATACTTCCGATTCTACAGGGTGTTCCAAAACCACGTAGCAACACAAACTTACATTTTTTTAAATGGAACGTACTATATTTTGTTTAAGAATCGAAAAGATCTCACCGAGAGCGTTACAAAAATATAGCACTCTAATATATTATAAGGGTGTTTTACAAAGATATGGCCAATTAATAGCAAAAAAGACCTCCTCTTTAACACTCTGCAGAACAGTAAATTAAAATAAATCAACAAGTCTTTGTGTTCAAATGTCATACACACATTATTGGCTGTGCTCAGTATTAATTACTTTTTTCATCGGTGGCTCTTTTAATACAGGGTGAAACAAAACGCAAATCAAGCAATATCTCAAAATTTTTAAATGAATCACCCTATAAGTCTTTTTACAATTTGTTAGTACAATTAATAAACTTTCAAACGATGTAGTAAACTTAGAGCATTAGTTAATGGAAAATCGTAGATATTTTATGATAATGGTCAAAGCAAGTATTTTACATACACAAATTCAATGGTATTAAATTTTTACATGCAACCTCTTGTAAATTTTAACATTTCTAAGGCATATATTTTAATCGTAATTTTGGATGCATCTACAATATCTAATCAATGAAATAAAATATTTGCTAATACCGTAGGTACCTACCTGGAATTACCAAAAATTTCATATTTATTCATGTTTCACTTTCAAGAATTGTTATTATAGGCTTGTTTGAGAATGGGCGAAACATAATCAAGCCATATTTTTGATTATATCAAGTGGGCTCCTATCAAAATAGTATCTACTAATAAATGTCAAAGAGATATTGCTGTATTCTTCGTTTGTGTTTAGGAAGTTGATTCAAACACAATAGTTAACTTGTGGTTCCAACAAGCGATGGAGTATCTGTATATCAGAAATTTTACCGACAGGTGGATAGGACGTGGTGGACCAATTTCGTGGCCTCTTCGATCTCCAGATCTCACACCGATGGATTTCTTTTTATGGGGATACATCAAGCAACTTGTGTATAAAACGTAACGCATTTTCCACAATAACTCCAGCTATGTTGGAAAGAGTAAGATCCTCGTTTTTGAAAAGAATTGTATGGAAGTAAATGATCGCCATTTTGAACACTTAGCATAAACTACCATACTTTTTATAGAATGTCAATGTTCATTTATGTAAATGTGAGTGTTCTTATAATGTTGGTTTTCATAATTGTTAGTTTTTCAAAAATAGAAAAAGTTGGAAAACGAATTACAAGCTTGCATTTTACATAACTAAGATATACTGTTTGTGGTGACTTGAGTAATTATTTCGTAAAGACTACAAACTGCTTTTATATTTATTATAACCTACTATAATGACATTAGCCTACTTACAGTAAACAAATATATTTCTTCCAACATAATTCCTTCTTTCCTTCCTCTAATGGTAAGAGTAGAAGTCAAAGATATTTTAGATGCATCCAAAATTACGATTAGAATTCATGCCTTAGAAATGTTAAAATTCACAAGATGTTGCGTGTAAAAATTTAATACCATTCAATTTGTGTATGTAAAATAATTGTTTTTGACCATTATCATAAAATATCTACGATTTTCCATTAACTAATGCCCTAAGTTTACTACATCGTTTGAAAGTTTATTAATTGTACTAACAAATTGTAAAAAGACTTATAGGGTGATTCATTTAAAAATTTTGAGATATTGCTAAATTTGCGTTTTGTTTCACCCTGTATTAAAGAAGCCACCGATGAAAAAAGTAATTAATTCTGAGCACAGTCAATGATGTGTGTATGACATTTGAACACAAAGACCTGTTGATTTATTTTAATTTACTGTTCTGCAGAGTGTTGAAGAGGAGGTCTTTTTTGCTAATAATTGGCCATATCTTTGTAAAACACCCTTATAATATATTAGAGTGCTATATTTTTGTAACGCTCTCGGTGAGATCTTTTCGATTCTTAAACAAAATATAGTACGTTCGATTTAAAAAAATGTAAGTTTGTGCTGCTACGTGGTTTTGGAACACCCTGTGAATCAAAAGTATTTTCAAAATGTGCTCTCAGTAACTGTATTAGCTCACACAAAACTATAAAGTTCTATCTATCACCACAACGATGTAATCCTCCGATGTCAGAAGATTGCCCCACCCTGTATATATACAGTGTGACCCACTTTTAATGGAAACACCCCCCTAAAATTTGAAGTTGTGAACAGATTTAAATAATTTTTTTTTGAAATGTCATGTACTAAAAGGTCTACCTTGGGACAAAATTTGAAATGTTTCTTCCAATTTTCAGGGCATACTACGATATTTTTTCTTAGTCGAAAATCGAGATTTTTTATTAGCGATTTTTTTATTGAAAAAATCACTACGCCACTGGATTTAGAGTACCTCTAAACAGATGTGACCAAAATTTCATGAAAAAATTTTCATTAATAACAAAGTTATGACAACTCAAAAATTCGAAAACTCACACAGCTAACAGTCACAAAAAACATCCTATATCAACAGATATAGCTATGAGAATATTTTTTTATGATTTCAACAATAAAGTGCCGCCAGATGAAGAAAAAACAGATAGCGTAAATTTTTTAAATGAAAATAATGGAATTACATTCACACAATTCAACTAATAATGAAGGAAAACATTTTTATTAACGTAACTATGAAAACTAATTATTGAAATGTTTCTATTCAGTGCAACAATTGATTCAAACTCATATTCTAGAAGCCTCTACTAATCCACCACGTATTTCGATACATTTGTCGTAGTGCTTACGAATGTTTCTGATTACGTTCCTTAGTTCTTGTGGGGTAATATCTGCACATACCTGTCGAATTCTTGCACAAATTTCATTTCTATCTCTTGAGCGGTTTTTGTAAACCTTTTTTGTGAGAAGTCCCCAGAGAAAAAAGCCCAAAACTTGAGGTATGGAGATCTGGGTGGCCACTCTATAAACGGACTACCACCTATCCATCGGTTTGGAAAATGTTCGTTAAGCCATTGCCTCACAGCTCTGGCAAAATGAACTGAACATCCATCTAACTGGACAATTAAATTTGATCGCTCATTGATTGGAAGCTCGTGAATAGCATCCCAAAACTATGTGTTTAAAAATTCTAGAAACCTCTGCGCATTATGTTTACCTCAAAAAAGAAAGGACCAATATTACGTTCGTTCAATATCCCACACCAGACGTTGATTTTTTGCAAAGTTTTTTTTTCTCATCTGGCGGCACTTTATTGTTGAAATCATAAAAAATATTCTAATGGCTATATCTGTTGATATAGGGTGTTTTTTGTGACTGTTAGCTGTGTGAGTTTTCGAATTTTTGAGTTGTCATAACTTTGTTATTAATGAAAATTTTTTCATGAAATTTTGGTCACATCTGTTTAGAGGTACTCTGAATCCAGTGGCGTAGTGATTTTTTCAATAAAAAAATCGCTAATAAAAAATCTCGATTTTCGACTAAGAAAAAATATCGTAGTATGCCCTGAAAATTGGAATAAACATTTCAAATTTTGTCCCAAGGTAGACCTTTTAGTACTTGACATTTCAAAAAAAAATTATTAGAATCTGTTTACAACTTCAAATTTTAGGGGGGTGTTTCCATTAAAAATGGGTCACACTGTATATTATCAAAAACCCAATTACCATAGTATATGGTGTAGGGTATACTTTTACAATTATACTTATTCCAACTAGGTAGGTACATCACATTATGCTTAAGACGTTCTATTTTGTATTTTTGATTGCCATACTTTTTTAACTGGTCTTGTATCGTTCATTCTTTGTAAATGTCCCCACCAACTTAATTGTCCCTTTTCAATAAATTTAAGTGTTGCTTCTATTTCAAGGTTTTCTCTTATTTTCGTATTTCTCATTTTAAACTCGCCTAGATACTTCATCTCAACTGCTTGTATTCGACTCTTTTGTCTCATTGTTAATACCCAGGATTCACATCCGAATGTTAATATTGGCCGGTAAATTGTTTAAAATACATTTAACTTCGTTTTCTTGGAAATTTCTTTTTTATTTATAAATGTCGAATTCATCGTGTGATAAAGTTTCATCGTGTTTTGTACTCTATTGGTAATTTCGACTTCCTGCGATCCATTTTCTTCTATTTCTACTCCCAAGTATTTATATCTTCTAACTTGCTCAATTTTTATTCCATCTAACTGTATATTTAAATGTTTTTGTTTTTTAAATGTTTTTTTTTATTTGGGAAATCGGTAGACTGGTAAACTTTTTTTATATGAATCTACATACTTCGAGGTACTTATAAAAAAAATCAGCCGTATTGCTCTTGTACTTTCGGTCTAAAATGACCCACACCGACTAGCCTAAGTATATGGAAAGTGTCGTATTTCTCATAGCTTACATAATTTCAAAACCAAATATTGCTCATACTGTAAGAAATATTATTTCTCATGGCACTTTTCCCACGCCACATACATTTTTATTGAGAATCAAATAAAATCGACAAAAACTTAGTCATCCTTAAATACCTACTTAGTTGTCACAAAACTGTCAGATTATAATAAAAGTTTTTAAAATCCAAAAGCTAGGTTCAAATAACGGAGAATTAAATGAAAAGAAATGACGTTCCGGGTTTGACCATAGAAAATTGTACAAATTTCACCAACAACTATAATTTTAAATAAAATTATTCAACAGTTTAAATATAGGATACAAAAAATACTATTTTTAAACAATCATTGATAATTTTCACTAAATTATATGTTGTGTTATTTTTACATCAATTTGTTGAATAGACTACCGTATTGTTTTCTCCATTGTTAAGGTCATGTTTTTATTATTAAAACAGCATTTAAATTATTTATAATGTTATTGGTGTAGGTATCTTATCGGACTCGAAAGTATTTAAAAGAAAACTGCATTGTTTGTTCATGATTGTTTATAATCGAGGCAATAGAATGATTATATAATTACAGTAAACATTCCATACCAATTGTTATGAATCATTTATTTTCAATGTGAACACTCATTTTATAGAGAATTCGTAATTATTAACCTGCATGTTTTCAATAACAACTTAAAAACGTTTACTGAGAAATAGCAACATAACATGTTGTTTTACCATGAATACTAGTCTACTGTACTGGATGTTTGATTAAGAGGGTTTGGACCCTGAAAGTTCATCATTATTTTTAGTCTTTCTATCACCTCCCAAGTTTTTGGTACGAACTCCTGGGACACCCTGTATAGATTTTCTTGTAAATTCAAGATTCCTAAAATTGACAATATAAAGAAAAGTGCCGTATTTCTTAATTAGGAAAAATTAATTATCCTTAAATTTTATCTATGGAACAGACCTCCTAAATAACAGTTTCCATCCTTCGAAAAATTGTTTCAATGCCACCTAATTATATAATTTATATTTTTTATTGAGATACTTGGTTTTTTATTAGAATATAATATTTATATTATATATGAGATATTTGCCAAAAATGATTATGTGCTACGACAAAAAAAAATGCCATCTTAAAGCTGACACTTCCCTCTTCAAAACGCCGTATTACAATTACTTATATCTACATTATAACTGTACAATAGTTTATAATGTACTCCGCCGCGCTTCAGAAAATACAGTCGCGCGGATGCGGAACACATACTTAGTTTACCGAATTTTTTCCGGACAAACCATCGCTCGGATGAAAGAAACGCAGGAGACCTTTTTTGTTGGAAAACACTCCCCCTACACGGTGGTATTTTTTATTTTCCTCTACCTTTTTCCCAGCGCGAAATATTGAAAAATATCGAGTTGTTACCCCTATCGTCTGGCCTATAATGGTATTTTTATTCAAATAATTTTATCTTGATAGGTAATTTCAAGCAGCAAATACGTTAAAGACAATCTTCTAGGTATACAAAATTATGTTGCAAAAGTTTTTGTTGAACTACTATCCCTGAATTCTCAAAATATATGAATTTGTTCATTATTAACCTAAGTTAATAATAGAAAAAGTTATTAACCACTAAAAGAGAAATTCAACTTCTCAGTTGGCTAGAAGCAGCAATAATTGTCACCTTCGCAGCTAGTAGTGAAAAAACTATTTTTTTTTTCTATTTTAGTCCTTACCAGGTCAAGTAACTGAAGCAGTGAAAGATGCAATCGATATTGGTTATCGTCATATTGACTGTGCTCACATTTATGGAAACGAGGCCGAGGTTGGTGAAGGTTTGAAAGCCAAAATATCCGATGGAACTGTGAAACGTGATGATATTTACATCACCAGCAAATTATGGAACACTATGCATAGACCAGATTTGGTAGAACCCGCCATTCGAACCACATTAAAAAATCTTCGTCTTGAATATTTGGATCTTTACCTAATTCACTGGCCGTTCGCTTTAAAGGTACATTTTTCATTGTTTTTTTGAAGTAAAATGAAGGATTGTTAATTTTGTAGGAAGACGGAGACTTATTTCCCAAAAATGAAGATGGTACTACTGCTTATAGTGACGTCGATTACGTCGAAACTTGGAAAGCTATGGAAGAGCTAGTGAAGAAAGGACTTACCAAGTCAATAGGCATTTCTAACTTTAACAAACGTCAAACCGAACGGGTTTTGGAGAACTGCAGTATTAAACCTGTTACAAATCAAGTTAGTTAATGACTATTGGATACATCGACCAACAATTCACTATTATTTTATTACAGATCGAAATTCATCCTTATTTGAACCAACAAAAACTAATCGACTATTTAAAATCCAAAGATATTGTGGCAACTGCCTACAGTCCGTTAGGTTCCCCGGATAGACCATGGGCTAAACCAGAAGATCCTCAACTGTTGCAAGACCCTAAAATCCAAAAAATCGCCGAGGCTTACAATAAAACCACTGCTCAAATTCTATTAAGATACGCTATTCAAAGAAATTTGATTGTTATTCCTAAATCTGTTACTAAGTCTAGAATAGAAGAGAATTTTAAAATCTGGGACTTCTGTTTGGCTAGTGAAGACATGGAAGTGTTGAATAGTTTTGATTGTAACGGAAGATTGTGTCCATTTACTGAGTGAGTGTTTTAAAAATATTTGTCTTGGCACAAATAAAGTCAACACAATATCTTAAAAATTTAAAATTGCTAATTGGAAATTATTTTATTTTTCAGTTCTCTTACACACAAGGATCATCCTTTCGTTAATGATGAATATTAAAGATTTGTGGATTATATCTATTGAAAGAGTATTATTGTGATTTTGTACTGTTGTTTGTCTTAATAAAGAATTTTTTATTTTATTTGTTTTTTATTTGTGTTGGGAGATGGAGAGCCTCCTCAAGCATTTCCTTTGTTTCAGAGATAGTTTTGAGTTTTTCTTCTTCTTTTCTTGTTCCTTCTGTCCTTTCTAAATATTCCACTTTGTTATTTAGTGTTTTTATTCCGTTCTTAAGTTCCTGGTTTTCTTGTTCTATTTCCAGAAGCTGGTTGTTGTTCTCGCTGTTTTCCTTTCTTAATTTATTTATTTATTTATAACCAAACAAGCCTAAACAACCCTAAAGGCCTAATTACATGGTCAGTAATTTTTAAATTAAAATTTACATTCACACATTAATAATGGCAATAACATATCCCAAGTATAAATTGAATAAATGAATTGTATAAATTGCAGAAATTCAAAGCTTTACAACAATCTGTAAAAAAAAGGTAGAACGTGTCGCGGGACACACGGTAGGAACTTTAGTTCCTTTTAAGCAAAAATATTTTGAATAAATAAATAAATACACATAAATATATAAATACATATATAAATACATCTATATAAATACATCTGACGTTATAGATAAAATTTTTGCATATTCCTCGGTGGTCGAGTAGTAAGCAAACCAGACTCTCACACGGTAGACCCGGGATCGATTCCCCGTGAAGAAGTTTTTTTACTGTTTAATTTTATTTTTAAATAATTATTCTGCTTGACATTAATAACGACAACAGGTAGACGTTTGAAATATTTAGCAGAATATTCATTATTATAGATAATGGTACGGTACCCTTCATGAGGGAGTCCGACACTGGCAACATCCACTTATAACAGCATCGTATATTTAAAAAGGGAAACCGTAGCATTATACAAATTGAACATTCAAGAACTGTACGTTTACCACAAAAATATTAGTGGAAACATAAAATTGAATTGTTAATTGTTTTCAATTTGAAGTTATATTACAGTTTATAGAAATTTTTTTTCTAGATTTTTCCTAAATTGGGTCGTAGAAAAAATATGCTGTTCGACTCGTGTGGATTGTCCATATCGCACTTAAACGCACTTAAACTTCGTCCTCGTGCGATATGGCCATCATATCCACACTATTTGCACAAACTACTATTTTTATCAAAATATGCCCTTTTACATTTAAAAAAAACCAGCCAAATGTCAGATCAATTTAGACATTGACTTGGAATACAAAGTTTTTTGTCGGCTTTATCCATTTTTAAAGCTTACAGAAACAAATTAGGTCACAAGAACTCAGAGCGTGATACACGTATAACTACGTAAACAAATGACGTCACTCCATGGGGCAGCCATCTTTATGACGTAAAGCGCGTTTTGGCGGACTTTCAAATTTTATGATTTTCTAAGTCGTTTTAAAAGTAATGTTTATATTTTTACTCTATTATAATGTTTTGATAATAAAATTTTGCATATTTTTAGTGAGGTTTAAATAGTAATCGGCACAATCTTAACCTTTAAACGTCAAACCGGACAAACGTCGAATATTCAATGTCCGTGGCTTGAAGCTCATACTTTTCGGTATGTGCTTGAGGGGCAAGGGGAAGGTAAGACTAGGTGTCACGCCCGGAAATAAACGAAAGGAATTCAGTCACTACGAGCTGCTACTACTACTACTACTACAGAGTATGCAGCCGAGCCTTGATCTAGCCAAACTAAAGTCATAGTTCCGGCACTGAGGCCACTGGCGGGCCCATTGTGCTATTCCTGCAACCTAGACATCCATAAAGCCGAGTCCTTCAATAAAGGCCACAACCTTTTTCAGTGGATGCCTGCTTGTGTCTCCAGGGGCCATGACAGGGACTCCGAAAGATTCGCCTGCGTAATACAGCCCAGTGTGGACACTCTAAGAGAACATGAACTGGCGTTTCAGCAGTCATGCCGCAACCCCTACATAGGGAACTTTCCTCTAGTCCTAGGTTGTGGAGGTGCTTCCTCACACAGCAGTGCCCTGTTAGGAGTCCTGCTATCTTCCTCAACCTACTCCTTGGTAGTTCAATAGCTGCCCCAGCGTGTCCATCAGTCCATCCCTTCAGTAGAAGTTTGGATTGTCTAGGACCCTGCGGAGCATTCCAATGAGCGAGGTGCTGGTTCCTCAGCCACTTCCTCGTCTCCTTGCGTATTGTTTGTTTTGTTAGGCCGAGGGTCGGGCCCGGGCCGCAGAAAGGCTGCCTCCCCTTCCAGAGTGTGCCGGAATCCATTCTAGCCGCACTGCTTTCGACTTGCAAGATCAGCAGGTCGTTCTCGACATTCGTCAGCAAGTCCCGAGCTGCTACTAGCAGCCAAAAGTAAATAATCGAAAACGCTTTATATGTGATTAATAAAGAAACAAATAAAGTCTAAGCTAGCAGTGGTCCAAACTCAAGTTCTCGATTTTCCACACACATTTATGCTTTTTAAAAAGAAAAGCAAGCCTATTAAGAAAAAAACTTTAATCGAAAAAACTGCTCACAACCAACAATACAAAGTAATATTTAATTTATTAACAAACTACTAGTTTTAAATAAGTCTTATCCACCGAATTCAAATATATAGCCACTTCCGAAACTGTGAGCCTTACCAGGCTCGTCAAAATAATCTTTTTCTCGTAACGCATTCGAACTTGGAGCTGGTGTTGCCGTCAATGGAACTGGATATGACGATCTAGCATGCAATGGCGATTGAAGAATCTGCAAATCAATATATATTAGAGTGAATAAATCATTAATTTTGAATCTGAGTTGTTTAGGAAGAGCTCAGTGTGTACTCAATAGACATCTTGCCCCGCCTAAATGTGCCCCACTGTATAAATATTTAGAAAAATATTGTAATCTACCTGTTGTTGTGGTCTTTCGTATACTTCTGGTCTGTACTGACCATCGTCTTCTTGTTGATTGACGGTGTATTGTGGTTGATAAGCAGATTGTTGATATGCTGGCTGTTGATATGCTGCTTGTTGGGAGGGAGCTGGTAGAGGTGCAACTGGTTGTGGTGCTTTGGGTAAATGATCAGCTTCTAATATACGAAAACCTTCTTTACCTGCTGTGTACTTCACTGATATTTTCTTACCGTTCGGATCGATGTAACTGTAAGTTGTAGATGTTGGTTAAACTTTAAAGTATATTTCCGTTAATTTTAATATTCAACTTTACTGTCCAAGTTATCAAGAACAACAACAACAACATTACAATTTCTAAAATGTTATTTACCTGTATCCACCGTTTCTGGATCCGTCCGGAGATATGCTTTCTCCTTGAGCTAATCCATTGTCAGATGTGAAAACGTATTTGAAGTTACCGTCATGATTTAAAGCTTGTTTGTGGGACAATATTTGCGGTGGTGGCGGCGTCCTTTGGAGACTGTATGCATCTTCTTGAGCGTATTCAGGACTCTGTGGTTGTTGATGTTGGTATTGTCGTTGACATTGACAACAGAGTATGAGATACAGTGTTAAACCTATCACCTGTGCAAAAACAAAAAGTTTATTTGTATAATTGATGGTGGTGATTATTTACCGAAATTAGGTATAGACACTTTCTTGCTGGGTTTAAATGATATTATGCTTTTGTTGGAAGAATAGCTGAGGAACTGGGTATAAGCAAGAGTCCGATACAGAGGATTTTGAAGCCTCTTTTAAACTACATTTATTTCAAAAATTGGTATATCAAACAGAGCCTAAAGATTTAGATGATATTGAAGAAGGAATTGGTTTTCAACACTCACTGTAACGTTATCATCATTATTTGTATTTTATCTTCATAAGGAAATTTAAAAATTAGAAAGTGTTAACTCTTTTAGTGCTAATAATAAAAAAAACAAGTATGTTACATCGCTGTTTTTCAAATAGAATGACAAGCAATTTTCAATTAAAATATACAGGAAGTACCATTGGAAAATGGAAAGTGAGGGGTAGCTGCCAGATGACTGTTAAGTGATATAAAGTCTCTAATACGACATTAGGAAGGAAGGATTATCTTTTAAATTAAGCGAGATGCCTGTGATTGATAACTGGGGAAATGGTGTATACAGTGATATTCAAAAGTCCCCTCCCCAGCTCGTATCTTTTGAGCAGCTACACTTACATTAATAAAATTTGGAGGGTGAAAATAAAGTGTTGTAAACTTCTCTACGAATGGTAACAGGTGACGTAATAGTAATAGATGACGTCACAATGCCACTCTGGCCAATAATTTTAAATGGGACCTTATGGCAAGGGATATCTCGTTTGAAAGGCATTGACATTGGCTACATAGCCATATTAATTTTGTTTAGGCTTGAACTAATTTTGACGGATAAATTAAATAAATACCAAAATTATTGAAAAAAATTGACGTTTTCAATTTAATAGTATTTGTTGCTTTGTAAAGTTTTTCTAAATAGCTTAAATATTTAATTTTATTATTGTTTAACGAGACGTTTAAGAGTCTACATAGGCAAAATGATACGTACTCAAGCCGACAAAGTAGCAGCTATCTTAATAATTGGTAAATCTAGAAAGAATCTCCATAAAGCGGAACGTTTATTTAATGAGAGATACCCAGATCGCCCTATCTCGGGAAAATATTTGAGGGAGCTTCTTCACAAGTTTGAAGCAACAGGTAGTGTTCAAGATGCCAAACGATCTGGTCGACCAACATTTAGTGATGATAAAAAAATTTATATAGTTGCTGAAATTGTAGTAAACCCTACTTCCTCTTTAACTAAAGTTGCGTCTATCTGTGAAGTAAGTAAAAGTACAGTACAGAGAGTGTTGGCTAAAAATAAATTTCATCCATACAAGTTAAAAATGGTTCACCACCTTTCGGATGACGACCCCGATAGAAGACTCGAATTCTGTGAATGTATGACAAATAAAATTAGTCAAAACCCACATTACACAAAAACAATGTGTTTAAGTGACGAAAGTACTTTCTGCCTCAATGGAAATGTGAATACACAAAATGTAAGGTATTGGAGTGACACAAATCCTCACACCTTTCGTGAACATCATACCCAATTTCCAGAAAAAGTCAATGTTTGGGCAGGTATTTTGGGAAACCACATAGTTGGTCCTGTCTTCCTAAATTCAAATTTAAGCGGTGAAGTGTATCTGGAGATGTTACAAAATGCAATTGATCCGTTAATTCTTGAAATTCTGGAAGATAATCCAGATGTATTCGGCCATCTGGAAATAAAATTTCAACAAGATGGTGCTCCTGCACATTATTATGGTGCAGTAAGACGTTACCGGGATGAAGAATATCGAGGTAGATGTATCGGCCGGCGAGGTCCTATAGAATGGCCACCTCGGTCACCAGATCTGACACTATTAGATTTTTTTTTATGAAGGTACTTGAAATCCAAGGTTTATACTATGGCACCAGATAGCATTGGCGGTTTGAAAGAGAGAATTAGTGAAGAATGCAATGCAATAATTTCAGCTGACACATTCGAACGAGTACGACAATAGTACTAATAGGATGTATTACTGTCAGGAAGTAGACGGAGCACATTTCGAACACTTGCTATAAGAATCCATTGTTGATATTTGATTAATCAAATTTAAAAAAATAATTTCAATAATTTTGGTATTTATTTAATTTATTACACAAAATTGTTCGTACTTACCGGTAAATAATTCATGTTATTATTATATCCTATAAAACACTACCAGTCGCACAAACTAATATCAATACAGTGAATTTATTAGAAATGCTACCCAAGACTTTATAGATAAGTGGGTGGGTTAACTGACCACTGCCCCGTGTAATACTATGTTTTGTAAATATAATAAGAGTGAAAGTGTCTCAGTATGCTACCAATTTTTCATACGGACCACCGTATTATGTAAAACTGGACTTGCTTTCTTGATCTAAATATTCTGCGTCTTCTGAAAATGTCATAACTTTATATACCTACTGTGGTTAAATACTTCTGAAGGTTTTTTTTCCTCTCTCAATGTCTGTCATAACCAGTTGTTCTGGTTAACGAAAATATTCAATTGCATAAAGCTAAAAGTGTTCACGTAAAACTTGTTCAATTGAGTATGTTATGAATTGAGATATTACATAAAGTTTGTAGCAGATTTTTATTCAATACGAGGGTAAACATATAACACAGTTGACGTGTCTTAGCAAATATAAAATGTCAAAGTTAACTGTCATGTTTAGTTAACTTAACGTTTCAGACCGCTTTGTGCACATAGTCCAATAAATGAAGGCGAAAAATACCGTCAATATGGGCATCTGGCCAAGCAAGGAAATTTTTTTTAATTTGCAGGTAATAGTGGGTACAGGTGTCTGAAATTTGTGGAAGGGTCGGAAAATGGCTCTAGAGATCCCGAAAATCTGTTTTCCGCCGATATCTCCCGAACTACGATCCCTAGAGAATTTTTGTTCAGACAAAAAATGAAGAGCAGTTCATCACTTACAAAAGTTGTCCCTATAATTTTTTTCGTTACACCAATATTTTTTGCAAAAATGGTGGTTGAAAAGTTCGCAGTCTTCTGAAACTTAAAAACTGACGCTTCTAGCCCAAAATCTGGGATGAGCGACCCTGCGAATACACCAATTTCTATGTTCAGGCCTCCAGGCATCTATGGTAGATGGCGCCACCTTGCATTTTCGCAACCGCGAAATAATTATGGCAATGAAAAGAAACATGAAAATGATCGATCTCTTACCCCAATCTCGGGGTCAAAAAAGTTATCGCTTTCTTTAAAATTGAGACCCTGGCCTGCTTTTATTGGACAGACCAATCCCAGGAATGATTGTGTGCGAAAAGGATTGAAATTAGACGCTAAAATTACGAAAATAACTTTCCCATTCTTCATTACCGAATACCTCTTCCTACACAAGCGATGAACTTCCACAGACGATACCTTCTCCAGGAACAAATGGTGGTTGTCTTTCCTGGTCTTGCCAACATTTATTAGGGTTTCTAGTCCTCGGGTAACCGTTGTAACGTCTTCAGTCAGAGCTTTATCACAAATAAAACACCCGGGCGTACTAGAATCCTCTGCGACTGCTCTTTATTTTTTGTCTGAACAAAAATTCTCCAGTGGTCAAATCTCGTCAGATATTGCGGAAAAAAGGATTTTCTGGAATTTCAGGGCCATTTTCCCACCCTTCCACAATGGTCAGGTACCTGACATTTTGGGAATTGAATGTGCCTACCATAACCTGCAAATTGAAAAAAAATTGCTCTTGCTGGACCAGTTGAAAATGTTGACACCTTCGTTTACTGTACTAACAGCTGTATCTAAACCAAAGTTTTTAAAAATTGAGCTTTTACTTGATGTAGATCCATAGTAAGTTATGAAATCAAACAATTTTAATTTGTAAAAAAGTTTTTAAGTTGATGAGTTGAAAAATGGAATTTTAAGCCGAGAAAATTTTTCAGCAATAATTTTTTCAACCACACTATAAAAATTAAATACAGCTGACATAGTTCCGTATGATTTTAAAAAATGGGAAAGTGGTAACTACAGATGAGAATTGCGATGAAGTTAACACTATTGATATTAAACTAATTTTCATTTTAACGAACTGGCGTTATTCATGAATTTAGTTGTATCCAATCAACTGTGAAAACAAGAGACACAAATTCAAGATAAAATTATGTAATATGAAGTAGGTCACTCAGTCAAGCTATTTGATAATGTAATGAAGGAGAATTTCCAAAATTATTGAATTGAATTGAAGTAAAAGCATCAAGAGGCAGCCTTTGTCTGCTGGAAAGGGTAAAAAAATACCAATATATCAAATATTGTTATGGTAAACTGAATATTGTTTAATAAAAAAAAACTAGATATTGTAAAATTTGTATAGAAATTCACACTTGATATAATTTATGCAACAGTTTAGAAATCTTTCACAGGATATTAGTGAAATAACATAATATTATTTAGGCCATATCGACAAAACATATTTACAGCAATAACGAATTTTTCAACATTTTTACACCAAAGAAAAAAAGTCTTTTAAGATCGATCGCGCGTAACTATATTCAGAATAATAAATTGATCACTGATTTCTTTTTTTTTAACATTATAAACATTTAATGTAGTTATTTTCCTAACAAGGGCGGAAAGTGATACTTTCCCGCACGCGACTGCAATTGAAAGCGGTCAAGAGCGGAAAAGACACTTTATGCACGAGATAGGAACATTATTTTTTCTACGACCGTATATACAAAAAAGGATTCCCTAACTATTCTTCAAAAATTATTTCATTTCAACATACATATACAAGGCTTTAATTAAAAACTACTAATTATTATAAGTATTGATATTAAAAACATAATTTGTTGCTTTCTGTAAATTACTTGAAATCGCCAGTCCAGTAGAGGGAGCTATTTGCTGTTAACTGGTAAGTAGATGACGTCGATGAGGATGGCATCGGTTGCAGGTCGCATAAAGATGACGATTTCAATGAAGCTGATTATTGGTGTTATGTAATGCCAAAAGACAACACATTACAATTAATAGTAGGCTGGTGTTACCAGTGGCGTAGCTAAGTGCCCGTAGTTGTGGGGGTACCCGTAGTATCAGTGGGACCAGGGACTCCAGCCACCAGCGCAAAGGAAAAGTACTGAACAAGAAACTCGTTCTTTTACATACAGATCGATATTTTTTAAATCTTGTTGTAACCTAAATAAAGTAATGGTAACAAGGTGAGCACGTGAAATGGTAGAATCAACAGGTATACTTACCATTTATACACTTGTGTCCGATTTGACAGAGTTCTGGTGAG
>CAJUYH010004157.1:41837-54744 GCA_910591685.1 Galerucella tenella | reverse complement strand
GAAAAAGCTATGAATATTCTGAAATGTTTAGAAACACACTGTATGTTTTTAATTAATAAAATAAGCAATATGTATATATCGTAATTTATCAATAATATGTGATCGTTTGAAAAATAGCCCAGTCCCTTTTTCGAACCGTAATAAACAAAATACAATACAAGACAACACAATCACAAATAATAAAAGTCTATTTCGTAAATATCACTTCCTTTTTCCTTTTCATTTTCCTTTTCCTTCTCCTCTTCTTCAAATTTACCATTCCCAAAGATGCCATTTGAGTTCCTAAGGGAAAAAAACATGATGAGTCCAAAATCCAGTATATTTTATACAATCTCAGTCTGGTTATCCAAATGAGAACGTACAAACTATACCAACAAAACAGATGTTACATATTAATATTTAAAAGTACCAAAGCGATGGGCGAGTATCTCCTATTAGCAAAAAATATTTATTCCATCTCCTGTAATAAAATTTTGAACTTTTTTAAAATTGAAGAAGCAACTAATATTGACGATGTCGATGTATGTACGGTATTGTACACAAAGTTAGCAAATAAACATAATTGAAGATTTCCAATTACTAATGGTCACCGACAATTATGCACATTTCCGAACTCTATGTACTTTTGTACATACACTACATACACAAAAACACAACAAAACATAACCAGAAACTTCCAATTACTAATGGTCGTAACCAATCATGTTATTTTGTATTTTTGCGCAGGGACACGTCAAGTTGGAAAGAAGTACCTAACGAAGAAAAAAATCATTATTTTAATTTTAAAACTGTCAAAATTTGTTGTAATATTCACTAAAAGCAATGTAGGATAAATAAAATAATATACTCAAGGTTTAATGGTCTTCTTCATAAATCTCCATTCCTTCTCTTCTTCAATTAAATGGTCCATTTCCAACGACGATCGACGATATCATCTGGGATTCTGAAAATAAAATAATATGATGAAGTGAGCTTGTCTCAACCAAAACGGATAAAAACAAAAATGCACATAAAAGGAAGCTACAAATATTGACGATGTCGATGTATGTACGGTATTATACACAAAGTTAGCAAATAAACATAATTGAAGATTTCCAATTACTAATGGTCACCGACAATTATGTACATTTCCGAACTCTATGTACTTTTGTACATACACTTTACACGAAAACACAACAAAACATAATCAGAAACTTCCAATTACTAATGGTCGTAACCAATTATGTTATTTTGTATTTTTGCGCAGGGACACGTCAAGTTAATAGAAAGTAACAAAGAAAAAAATCATTAATTTAATTATGAAACTGTTAAAATTTGTAGTAATAATCAGTACGGGCAATGTAGGATAAATAAAATAATATACTTAAATTTTTATAGCCTTCTCCATAAATATCCATTCCTTCTTCTCATCCTCTACTCCAATTAAATGTAGTATTTCCAACGTCGATACCATCATAGTCTTCTTCATAAATCTCCATTCCTTCTTTTCCTTTTCTTCTTTAATTAAATGGTCCATTTCCAACGACGATATCATCTGCTGGGATCCTGAAAATAAAAGAATATGATGCAGTGAGTTTCTCTAAGTAACAAAACACTTTCTGCTAAACAAAAATTTTAAACTATTCACATGAAATAAAGCAACGAATATTGACAATGTCGATGTATGTACGGTATTATACAAAAAGTTAGCAAATAAACATAATTGAAGATTTCCAATTACTAATGGTCACCGACAATTATGCACATTTCCGAACTCTATGTACTTTTGTACATACACTATATACACAAAAACACAATAAAACATAACCAGAAACTTCCAATTACTAATGGTCGTAACCAATTATGTTATTTTGTATTTTTGCGCAGGGACACGTCAAGTTAGAAAAAGGAAGCAAAGAAAAAAATCATTATTTCAATTTTAAAACTGTGTAAGATGTAAGTTAATAAAATAATATACTTAAATTTTAATAGTCTCCTTCATAAATTTCCATTCCTTCTTTTCCTTCTCTTCTTTAATTAAATTGTCCATTTCCAACGACGATATCATCTGCTGGGATCCTGAAAATTAAAGAATATGATGAAGTTAGTTTCTCTAAGTATCAAAACACTTTCTGGCTTAACAAAAATTATAAACGATGCACACAAAATAAAAAATAAAGCAACTAATATTGACGATGTCGATGTATGTACGGTATTATACAAAAAGTTAGCAAATAAACATAATTGAAGATTCCCAATTACTAATGGTCACCGACAATTATGTACATTTCCGAACTCTATGTACTTTTGTACATACACTATATACACAAAAACACAACAAAACATAATCAGAAACTTCCAATTACTAATGGTCGTAACCAATTATGTTATTTTGTATTTTTGCGCGGGGACACGTCAAGTTGGAAAAAAAGTAACAAAGAAAAAAATCAATTTTAAATAAATAAAACATTACTTAAATTTTTAATAGTCTTCGTAAAAACCCCTCCCTTCTTCTATCATTTCTTTAATTAAGTGAACTTTTCTCATCGGTATTCCTGAAACAAAAAAAGAACATGATGAACACTACCGTAATATTCAAAAATTCACCCTCCCATGAATCCAGTATCAACAAACGGATGTTACATAGTTAAAAGCACCAACGCGATCGGTGAGTTTCTCTAGATCAGATGCATTTTTATTTAACGGTCTCCTTTACTTATCCAAAGATAAGTTACCACTTATAGTAGTTCGTTTAATATTCTTTGCTCTTTCCGCACCGATATTGATAGTTTCATTTAATATCTGCAGGGTAGGACCAAGACCAAAATGATAAAATTACGATTCAAAAATTAGCAAAACTTTCGAATATTATCTCTTCTTTTTGATTATTAAACAGCTACTTATTCCTTGTGGTAGGAAGCTCGTTTTTTTTTCTAAGGTAACGTTCCAATTTTTATTATACATTTTAACTAATCTGAAATTAAAAAAGAAACTGATACAACTGCTCTAAAACTAGTCACATTAATTAATGTCCTATTGTGGGAATTAAAAAAATATTTTTACTATTGAATAATAGTCACTAATTCCTACCCTGAATCGAATAAGAGAAAGAGACATTCATAACAAACACCAACAAGAAAGGAATTCAGAATTATCTAGCAAATTTATTATTTTCGCTTAATGTGTAAAGAGAGATCGGAATCGACATCAACTCCAGTACTAGTACTAGTGCTAAGCTAGAGGTGGTGTTAGTGCGGCAGCATTTCCATTATATCATAGCAGAAAACAGGTGCCATTATAAAAATATGTCAAAGGCCCACGCACGCGGTCACGATCCATTGGGTTTTCGAATCTACGACGTACACAACTTTTTATTATTTTACGTTTATATATATATACTATATAGAAGAGAGAGAGAGAGAAAGAGAAATAGATAAGTATTTAGATGGTTAATGGCCAGTGTCAATAGCATACAGAACAGGTCAACATTAGAGCCGTAACTCAGGTCACGGTATTCAGTTCAATATTCTAAAATTGAAATGAGAATATTTATATACAAATATATACAGATGCTGCAAATGTAATACGCATATATATAGATGGCTCAAAAACGAAAGAAGGCTCAGGATGTGGAGTTTACTCGAGAGCACTAAGCCTAAGGATTAAGTGGGGAGTGGGGAACAATACCAGCGTGGTTCAAACAGAACTGGCTGGTATCTCAATTGCCGCAAAAAACTAACCAGAAAAGGAATTTCTGGCAAAAACATAACAATCTGCACTGATAGTAGACAAGCCCTATTAGCCTTGAACAGACAACGTGCTATATCGGGGCTAGTACTAGAGTGTGCCACCAAGATTTAGCTAACGCCTCGGCAGATAACAATATTAACCTGAGGTGGGTTAAAGGGCACGACAGGAGTAAAGGTAATCGGATTGCCGATTCTTTAGCCAAGGAAGCGGCTTGACCTAAAATTTTTATGACCTAGTGACACCTACGGCCTAACGACTTCGACAATTGCGGAACTAGCCAAACGTTACACCCTTAAGAGATGGGATGGAATCAAAGGACGCAGTCTTGCTAGGATCACCCTGGGCGTTAATGATGAGCAAAATTGGTCTTGGTCTTGCGAAAAAGCAAGACCAAGACCGAGACTAAAACCATTCTTCGACTCGCAAGACCAAGACCAAGACAGAATGAACAAGAACAAGACTAATACCAAGACCGACTATGCAAGACCAAGACTAAATACGCAGGACTCAACCAAAAATTCTTTTTCACACACACTTTTTTTAATTCAAAGATAGTAAATTTAGGTTTAAAAATGTTTGTTGCATAAAAATAAAATGTTTACAAAAAGTTTTGAAAGATGTTCATTAAGAAATTATGGCAAGACCAAGACTAAAACCAAGACCAAACAAAATACAGCAAGACCGAGACCAGACAGATTTGAGCAAGACCGAGACCGAGACTGTTCGAGTCTTGGTCTTGGTCTTGCTTTGCTCATCACCACTGGGCGTTCCTGGGAAGCTGGCGCCGAAGAAATATTTGACGATGACCAGGAAAAACCTACGTTTAACAGTAGGATTTCTGACTGGCCACTGTCAACTAAGGAAACACCTTCATACTATGGGGCTACTGGACACATCTCTATGCAGGATGTGTGAACAGGAAGATGAAACTGTCAGGCATGTCTTATGCGAGTGTCCGGAGTTATCGTCAATAAAGTGAGTGTATGTTCGGTGAGTCTTGGCCTACAACTGCCGATATAAAGGAGATGTCTCCTAGTGACCTGTCCACCTTCCTGAGAAGGACAGGGTGGACGATGACCTAGAAGTACAACTCCTTGGGAGAATGTACAATAAGTGCTGTGAGCCTACACATACTAATATACAAATATTAAATAGAAATAAAACTATAGTGGATATAGTGACGCCTATGAGCCTACTAGACGGTATTTTCAATCATTTTCATATTGGGCGGAGTAGAATTAAATGAGACTTCTGGTGGAAAAAATTTCAATTGTCACAACGAGTAAAATAATTCATGTTGCATTTATATTTCCATAAACCTCCTCCATGGGGGAGTAGAAATATTGTTTTACAACACAAAATACTAAAAGCACAATCAAAGAATAAGCAAAAGTTTTACAGTTTTGCTAAGACGACATTGACATTTCAGAGTGTCATCTATAGAATTCTACCTTTCCCTTCACAAGAATAATAGTAAAAAAACGTTCAAGCTAATCGGTGTTGATCTTGTCGTTAGCAGAAATATTTTAAAGCAATTTTAGCGTAACGGTTGAAATTTATGTTAGATTAAAAAAAAAAAGAAATATATGCGACAGACATAATTATTGAGATATCAAATAATACAAAAGAACACTAGTTCCGGAATCTTGATTTAATGCGATATGGCCTTCTAGAATTGTAATTCCGCTCCTACACGGAGATACGACCAACTATTTGTTAAGTGTGTAAATGTGAAAAATATTATTTATTATATCTGCTATCAATATATAATTATTATTAAATAATCGTTTTCATTCCACAGGTAGATCGAATGTATTAAATTTAATTTATTAATAATTTTATACAAAGACTTTTAATTAATTATGATTGTTGTTATTTACCTTTTCGAAATTACGAAGAAGCAAGTCTACAAATGAAATTAATTTGTTTATTGATGATTTTCTGTTATTTTTATCAGTGAGAATAGTGATTCATTTTCACTTGCATTTATTATTAATTATAAAACAGCAGAATCATCAAAAAATACAGACACCGTATTCCATGAGTTCTACCAATTAGTCATATGTTTTTATAGCATTATATTGCATTTATCATCGATTGTTTATTATTCAAAGAAATTAGATTGAGTCGCAATTATGGACAGGTCTTTTAGATTAGGCAGGTTTTTGAGATAAGACCGTAAATATTATTTAAAAATGGCTATTTATGCCATCAGTTACGAAATGCCTAATTTTGTGTAACGCGTGAGATTTTTGCGGAACAAACGAAGTGAGTTTCGTAAAAACTCACAAGTTACACAAAATTTCACTTCGTAACGTATTGCATACAAGATTTTTTCTAATTTTGAAGAAAGTAATAAAAAAATAAAATTTAATATAAAATTGATAAAAATGTGGAAAACATAAATTTAGTTTGTTGCTGTTACTTCATATTAGTTGTCAGTTTGACATTTTGTAAAAAAGTCTAGACGGAAGATTTTTAGCGAGATTGATATATTTTTAGTTTTATTTTTAAAAAATGAGTGATTCAAGTTCTGAAGAGCTACCAAGCGATATTGAAGAGGCAGCAGGTAATGCTCTATTATCAGTAATTCCCAAAAAGTCAAAGGCAGTTTATAATTTGGCATACGAAAAATTTGTTACGTGGTGTGATGAGAAGAAAATTAAACATGTTAATGAGAAAGTTTTACTTGCATATTTTGAGGGTAAGAAAGATCTAAAAGTCTCTACATTATGGGACACTTTACTGAATGTTAAGGTATGAACTAAATCTGAAAAGGAATATTGATATTAAAAAATATACAAATTTGGTAGCATATATTAAAAGGCAAGCGGACGGGTACAGTGCTAAAAAGTCTAAAGTTTTTATTAAAGAAGATTTTGCCAAATTTTTAGTGGAAGCTGATGACAAAGATTACTTAATGGCTAAGGCTGCAATGATAATTGGAATGGCAGGAGCATGCAAAAAAGCAGAATTAACATTTTTTCCAGTTGAAAATAGACGAAAGACGCCATTTTCGTGTTGATATCACACCTTCAACAACAAAAGTTATACGGCAGTTTGCAATTACTACTGGAGACATTGAAAATACGAATCTTGTAGAAATATTAAGAAAATATATTAAGTTGCGTCCCCAGGTTCTTAAACACAACAGATTTTTTGTAAAATATGCAAATGGAAAATGTACCAGAAATCCTGTGGGAATTAACACATTTAGCAGTCTGCCAAAAGTTATTGCACAATTTCTAGGTCTTTAAAATCCTGTTCTATATACTGGACACTGCTTCAGAAGAAGCTCTGCCACTTTCCTAGCAGACAGTGGCGCTGATATTTTAAAATTAAAGAGGCATGGAGGTTGGAAATCTACCTCTGTTGCGGAGGGATATGTTGAAAATTCCATGAATAATAAAAAACTTATAGCGCAAGAAATATTTGGTGAAACATCTAATGCAATGTGCGCCGCTTCCCAAATAACAGCAAGTTCGAGCAATGAAAAAAATATGTCGTCGGGAATTAATTTGAATAATTGCAATAATTGTGTTATCAATATTTATAATAATTAATTAATTTATAATTTATGTTTTCAACCTGTATTATAACAGTTTAATAAATAGAATAATTATTTTTGTCACTAATTTTGAAATACATTTTTCGTCACCAATTGCATAAAATTTTACTTTATGCAACTAGTTACAAAAAATAATACGTTTCATAATGCCAATCAGTTTTAAAAAGTGTCACTTTATATGTCAAAATTAGAAAAAAATAATTATGTAATTATTGAAATTTTATTTGGGACTTTCAGTATGTCCCCACTGATATATTTGGTTGTTCCACACTACATGTAACGTATAATGAAGTATTCGCGTTGTTATTTAGAAACAAAACCGCCCATTTTCAATTACTCCCAATTAAATAAATTACAAAACCGTCACTCAAAAAAACGTACAACAAATATTTGTCTATTGTGCAATAACAATAACACAGACGGAGAAATACATTTAACATATCAAAATGCTGTCAATTTGGTGTATTTCTTGTTTTCAATATACATACCTAGAGAATAAGTAGCCTTAAGGCTCATAGATAGACGTAACAAATAAATATATTAGCGGCTTTATAACGAACGATCCTTAATTTGAATTATAGCTTGTAGATAGAATCGATTTCTATCGATATATGTCATACAGCGGAACAGGTACAGAGTTCACATTAAAATTCACAATTATTATATTATTGATTGAAAGGTTTGTAATATTATGATTAATTGGATAATTATTTGGCTGATATCAAAAAAAAAAACATCGCTTACCATTTTTGATCTGCACAAGTATAGCTCAGCTCCTTCTACTGGGAAACTGTAGCATCTCAGGTAAAATCTGCAAAAGAAAATATTTTAATTTAATTAAAATTTCATTTAATAAAATATAAATTATGGTATTTATTTTTAATACCATATAAGAGCTGATTATAGTCAGTGAAATGTGAACCTTGCATGTAAATATGTAAGCGGCGCTAAACATAATTTAAACTATTTATACATAAATAAATATTTTTTTTTTTTAAATCCGCAAATACATGAGTAGCCGTAGTCGTTATGAAGGCGGTAAATTTATTATTCAAGCTCTTTCCGAGAATGCGTTACAATTACAGATATATAGAGGTATATCTAGACATTTAAACAGAAACGTAGAAAAAGGATAATAAGGTATATTTTAACGTAAAAGATTTGATATTAAATAATAATATTAAAATTTAATAGTTCCTTTTGATACCTCATAGCTGAGATTAATGCTAGAAAGGAAAATCAAGGGAAAAAAGATGATTTTATAACTAAACGTAAAATACGGAACTAAGGCCCATTCTATACTGTTTGAAGGCGGCTGTTTGAACGTCTTGAAAACGTTAAGTGACTGGGGACACGGTAAAAAATACGGAGCGTCTCTCTATACGGGCTTTTTCACGAGCTTGTCGCGCAGCGCTCGCCATAGAACTGCTCCAAAAGCACCCTCATAGACCAAACAAAGCCGTTAAAAGGGCCGAATAGACACTCCATATTCCTTACTGTGTGCCCGGACGCTCAGGAATTCCCGTCAGGATAATAACTCTACCTGTGTCATAATAGAGTACACGCATATTTCATATTTTGCTTGGATATTAATTTATAATAGTAAATATGATATCAAAAATTACTAATAATAGGGAATAAACCAGTTTCCATTGGAAATTACTCCCAAATTTTAAAATAAAATTCAAATTTCAATGCACTTTCCGACCACAACCCGAGGATTTCCGAACGCTACCGATGATACGTGTGATGTCATATCTCTTGTTTGTTTACTTATGTCAATATGGCCGGTATTGCATTAGGTTGTGTGTAGTTGTGTGTATTTTAATCAACTATTAATTGCTCCATCGACGTAAAAATATCATTTATATGTTTGTTTGAGACCATTACGTGTTTGTGTGTGCTTTTTTTTATTTCTAAAGGTCAACGTAAAGAGGAAATTGGACATAAATATTCGATATTTCCGAGGATATTTTAAAACTTTTGGAAGAATATATTTTATTTACTAGTTCAGTGTTCAGTGACGATTTTTTCATATTTTCTGAGTAAAGATATGGCTAGCGAAGGTTTTGTAAAAGCACAAACTGATAACTTGCCCAAAGTAGACTCATTTATGCTGCTTGAATTTATGAAGTCAAACAGCTGCTTTAATGCAGAGGAAATAAGAGGAGTTAAAGCATTATCGTAAGTACGATTTAAACTTTGTTTTATTTATATAATATATACCAACCATATTTCGATGTGTGGTCGTAAGAAAATGATGTTTTTATGGTTGATTCCTAGATATATAGGTACATAACCTCAAACTATTTAAGAATAAAAATTACCAGCATAGAAGTAGGTACTTACATTAAAATGGTCTTCACAAACAAAAGTAATGCCCTTCTCTTGAGTGTATTTTTGTTTGCGCCACCAGGTAAAGTAACAAATATTTTGTCTGGAGTTTTAATAGACGTTGATTTACACACTGGAACGCAATACTTGGAAAACAAAGTTTTTTTTTCGGCTTTATCCATTTTTAAAGCTTTCAGAAACAAATTAGGTCACAAGAACTCAGAGCGTGATACACGAATAAGAACGTAAACAAATGACGTCACACCATGGGGCAGCCATCTTTATGACGGACTTTCAAATTTTATGATTTTCAAAGTCGTTTTAAAAGTAAAGTTAATATTTTTTTTTGAAAAAATAGGCATGCAAGGTGTAAGGAGACCTGATAAAGCGTCAATTCCCACCAATAGCAAAATTTATGCTTGTACCCTATTAGGGTACCTTGAGCTGGAACTGGAGTTCCCGTCAGGGTGAAAACTAACCTGTTAAAAAGGTGTTTATTTGGGCAGGGATGAGTCAGCGGTCATTGTCTACCTGAATATGAGTAAGAACACCAAAATTAGGAGCCGAATTGCAAGATTAACACAAAATTAAGGAGATTAAGGAAATATAAAATAAATTAAATGGTAAAGGTATTTGTACATTTATGTCAGAAATAATACACCTAACCTAACCCTGCTAGGGTAAACTATTAGGGCAGTCCCGATAACAGAACAGATTAAATAAACTGGACGGCAATTCGAGTGCGGGATTAAGATACCTGCAAGTGTCGGACGAGATCTCAAGTGTATTATATTTGTCAATAAGGAACCTGACGGGAATTCGCGTGCACCGGTGTCCCCAGTCACTTGGCGTTTTCAAGACGTTCAGAGAATGGGCCTAAGCGTCTAGTAATTTCTTCACTTGAGGACCTATTCATTGATAAAATTATTAGAACGTGCAGGCGACCGTTTGGTACGCTTATGTTTATAAAATTGTAGTTTCTTCTGAAATTTCTCTTAGTTAGTTACATGTATAAGTAATAATTCAAAAATAAATTCATTATTTATTTAAATTAAATGAATTTGATTGGATAGTAGAAGTAGTAGTAGCTCTCGGTAAGCCTTGATTTTCAAGATCTCGGCATTTTAATATTAATCAATCTCCCAGCTTGACAAATTTAAATGAGCTGCTTAATCGATTGCAATTCAATCGACATGGCATTTTATCGTATAGGACATGTTTATGGTAACAAGGACGCCTCCTTATTTTCTTATATTATACTTCTAAGATAGACCACCCTATATATTATAGAGAATTAAATTTTATTTCCTGTGATAAAACGGATTTTCCAATCCGCCACGCCGTCTACAAAAAATGAAGTCAGAGATTCTGAGATTTTTATCGGATTTTGGAAAGTACTAAAAATTAAATAGACATCTATATAACCACTTAATTAAAACAAATACGACACCTGTTCTTCGAATGTTCCACCGGATATTTGTCAGGTTCTTATCTTCCTCTTTAATCATTGAAGCTTTGAAATAAAAAAAGTAACCAGAAAAAAAAATAATAAAGGGAACGTGGGAAAGTGTAGGTATGTACCCAATACGTTAAAGGTATTATAGTACTTACCTAAACTGAGTGTTTCATATTGATCCACGTTTCTCGCGGTACAAAGGAAGTTGTTATTACCTGCTCTATATAATTATTTTTCATTAAGTTTGGGTGTTTTTCGTGTGGATCGATAAATTCAAACAAATTGTGGAAGAAGTGATGACATTTTCTAAAAAACGCACTATCGCGACTCGAAGAAAAGTGTAAGAACCACAAACGTATAAATATGAAGACCTATCTACTCTTTCATGACAGCCATTACTAAGAAAAGAAAACTCAACCTCAAAACCATAAAACTTGATGGGAACGAGATTGAATGGAGTTAAGAAGAATAAGAAGTCAAGTATCTAGGTTTAACTCTAAACAGTACTTACCAAATAGTGCCTATCTAGTGATTGACTAGCCAAATATATATCAAGTATACATCATGTCAAAAGTAACTTCTGTCATTCTGACGATGATATATTTATCGAAACAATTGTCAATAATTTACTTGCAATTTACACATTTTTTCAAATATATTGTGGAGTCATTTAGAAACAGTTAGTTTCATTTAAAACCATAACATGAAAAAAACCATAATTTCTACAGCATTATATGATAATTTGGTTTTGGTCATCTGGCAACACTGCTTCTTAGAAAGCAGACAACCTGGGACATGCCACAAGACGGTATGATGAAAAAGTATATAAGGAATTAAGCAACAAGAAGGAATGGGATCCAACTACCATTACCAGACTTGGGAAGAATGCCATTCAATGGTACAGAGACAGCTCAAAAGCAATAGAAGGAAATGAACTGGGATAGGAGTGTTCGGGACAGGAACCCAAGACTGAAAGCTTGGGAAAAACCCCAAGTATCTTTAAAGCGGAAATCCGCGCCATAAGAAAGTGCGCCCAGTTCAATATTGATAAAGGATACAGAAGACAAAGGATTATCATAATGTCGGATAGTCAAGCAGGCATTAAAGCACTGAGCTCTTGTGAAAACAGGTTATTTTCGTTTACTTTTGTATAAAGATAAGCAAGTAACTCTCAACAGTATCCTATCGTCAATGTTATCATCAACATCAAAAAAAGAAAATCCATAATCTCGTAAAATTACATACTATCTCTATTTTATGTCTATTGAAGATGTAAAATAGCGATATGCCTCTTTCGTCTTTCAGGTAGTCGTGCCTTGTTGGTGTAAATCGCTTTGTTTTCAAACTTGTCAAATACCACCTTGCAACAATATGTCCGATTTCAGTTTGTTTTATGCGATATTTTATCTCTTTGAAGAATCTCTTTTCTTGCAATCCCGTGAATATGTCGTAACTCTCGTTGTTTTTTTATTTCGTATTGGATAATGTTTCGTTTTTGTATGAAATGATTAAATATTTCATAATTCTATTCCAACAAAACTAAAATCAAGTTTCTATAAAGAAAAAATGTGACTTTATGATCGCCGCTCGCTCTAAATCTAAATCATTCCACTTGCTCTAAAACCGTTAAGAAATTTTGAAAAATGACTCTCTCGAAAGCAATATCTTACAAGTCCGCAATCGGTAGACCTCGAAGGGAGGCCGCCTAGATGCGGAAACTCCTGGTGCTAATTGCAATTGCGAGAAAGAGATGGTGATGTTAAAGAGATTTATTTATTTTCTAGTTGTATTTCAATCACTTACTCGATATCTAGTTACCG
>CAJUYH010004157.1:26249-36837 GCA_910591685.1 Galerucella tenella | reverse complement strand
CCAATTTTAAAAGATTATTCGATAGCAGTTGAGAGGTTATTACAAAACAAAAGTAATGCCCTTCTCTTAAGTGTGTTTTTGCTTGCGCCACCAGGTAAAGTAACAAATATTTTGTCTGGAAATTTAATAGACGTTGATTTACACAATGGAACAATGCAATACTTGGAATACAAAGTTTTTTTTTCGGCTTTATCAATTTTTAAAGCTTTCAGAAACAAATTAGGTCACAAGAACTCAGAGCGTGATACACGAATAAGAACATAAACAAATGACGTCACACCATGGGGCAGCCATCTTTATGACGTAAAGCGCGTTTTGGCGGACTTTCAAATTTTATGATTTTTAAAGTCGTTTTAAAATTAAAGTTTAAATTTTTTTTAGAAAAAATAGGCAGGCAAGGTGTTAGGAGACCTGATAAAGCGTAAATTCCCACCCATAGCAAAATTTATGCTTGTATCCTATTATTCCTCTCTTTCAAGTAGTTTTTCTCATATTTCCCTTGTCGTACTTGTGTAAATCGTATGGTTCGTATATACTTTTCGCGATCTGTATAAATACGGTTCTGTTAAAGTTTAACAAGAAACAAACAGCATGTTATTATAACTCGGACAAGGTTGGAGATAAACATTTTTCAAAAAATTATTGCGAAATTCAGTAAAATAGCAATTAAAAACACTATCGAGTTCTCTTTTTGAGTCCGTTCATTTGTGTTTGTTGTAAATAAAACAACAAACGGTTTTGGGATCAGCCACGGCGTACGCTGCGCCCCCCGGGGGCCATATTGTATAATTGTTAAGTTAGGAACTATAAAGAATTGATTGAAAATAGCCACCGGGTATTCTCGTCTCGCGTAACTTCAAGAAGGTTATCGAGTCTCTCGTATTATTTGAAATTGAAAATAAAAATATTTAGATCTACATAGGCGTACTTATAGTTATTTAACGTCATTTTTAAAAGGTTATGTTTAGATACTTTTTAAAAACATCATTAATTACGAATCTAGCGCAATAAACAATTGATTATTAATTTATTTTTTTACACCAAGACAGGTGATAGGTCTATCTTTAGTTGTAGACGATGACGCCCCGTTCCCCTTTATTCTTAACTATCAAATCAATTACGGATCAGAGCATGCTACGGCGCCATTCAAGGATTACTAGATATATATGTACGTAATGTAACAACGTACATGTAATTGTATTGTATCTCTCGGAACAAGTGGGTGAGACGCTTAGAGGAATTAATTCAAAACCAAAAAAAAAGAAATACAGGGCTGCGAAAACAGAAATTTTGTTAAATTACGAGATACTAGTGAGATGTTCTATGACTTCAGACTTTAGGATCTTGAGGGAGGAGATTAAAAAACTTATCATTTACCCCTCGTATGCAAAACACTTGGAAACAGAAAAAGTTTTACGGATACACATGAAGGATTTTAATGATAAATCATATGAAATTCGTATTGGCATTGCGAAATTACAAACGTTATTAATAATAGCTTCATGAATTGACAGTAATGGGTAGTGCGCTAATGGGTTACATAAAATTATCATTTTTAGAAGTGTATTAAGCAGTAAGAACTTGCCATTAGTCGGATTGCTAACAGTGTAGTACAAGAGTTTGGGAGGCGAGGTCGCTAAATGGCGAAGATCCAATACATCTTGTCAGCCAAAGTGAGACAAGAACCAGCAAGAAGAGGAAGCGGACCCACCCAGTGCTACAACTGCCAAGGATTCCACCAAGGCCAGTCCACCTGCCACATGGAGACAAGATGTGTGAGATGTGGAGGCTCACACAGATCAGATGACTGCGAGAGACCTACTACCAGACCAGCCACCTGCGCCAGCTGCAAAGGAGACCACCCAGCCAACTACAGAGGATGCCCAGAAGCATCTAAGAGGAAGCCAGAAGCTCCAAAGAAGACAGCAGAAGCAACAAGGACAACACCAGGAATGAGCTACGCCAGCGCAGCAAAGAGGATAACCACGCCGCCCAAGGAGCAGCAGGACATCTTTGAGATGATGAAGCTCTTCTCTACTCACATGGAGGAGATGAAGAACTTCACCAGGACCAATTGACGAACCTACGAGGTCAAAACGAAGAGTAGCGTAGAGTAGAGTAGAGTAGAGTAAGCGTAAGTATACTAACCCTAATTTCAGATCACTTACCCAGAACTTTTCCATAAAGCATGAAAAGAAGATGGACTAACCCAGCAGATCGGACTGAGGCCTCATCGGAAGAGATGAAAGGTGGAGGAATGTTCTTCCCGGAATGCATTGCTCCTAGAGGAAAGCATCCTGGAAGGGACGGGTTTGATAGAGGTGTGTTGGAAAAAAAAGTTACTCGAGCGATTCAGATTTTCGGAAGGGGTGTTAAGTAGGCCCCAAGGAAGATCCCTTTAAAAAAACTGACGATTTCAAAAAACGGGATGTTGAGTTTTTATGATGCTTTAATTCCAAAAGTTTTAACTTTGGACAAAAATGTAAAGAGACCTTTTTTGTGTAAAATAAAATTACCTTTTTGGAACTTTAGTTCTTTACGTCAGGTTATGTTTGAGCGACCGGGGGTCGCGACGCAAAATATCTGACTGTTACGTTACGTTATGTTACGTTGCTTCGTTATGTGCCTCGCTTGCGTGCGTGTGCTCTCTCCTGAGTCTCTCTCTCGATTACGAAGCAGCGATTTATATGCTTCGGCCGGGAATCGAACCCGGGCAGCCCGCGTGGAAGGCGAGCATTCTACCACTGAACCACCGATGCTATATTAAAATTCTATGCAAAGCTTCGTTTCGCAGTGCTGGTGATCTACTTGAATTTGTTCGGATAAATTTTTACTATTATTTCCATAATTTTTTTGCGCGATTGATCTTTTTTGTTTATTTACAGCATCGGTTGTCAGGACGGTAGGTTGTGTTTACTGGTTTCTAAATTTAACACGTCGGTAAGTGATTTACTTACCGGTCAAACGTCGAAAAGTAATAAATAGCATAAAAACAATTTCACCAAAATACAAAATATATTTCAAACTGATCGAGAAGTATAAATGTCACTTTTGACATTTCGTTCATTTCGAAGAAATTTAAATTATTTTATTCGGAATTTATTTCAATACGATCGCGCAAAAAATGGTATAAGCATCTCAAACGTTAAGGGTAATTACAACGTTTGCATGTAGATTCCTCTCGTAAAATTGGACAAAATGATATGAGGATTAAGGGGTCTAGCACATTTACTTTTCGAAATACAGGGTATTCCCGAAAAATTCCCTATTCGCCTCCCTAACTACAACTAATGTACACAAGCCACCAAATATTTGACACATTTTCCACTCTTGGACCCTTTTAAATGATTTTTTTTCAACTGTAGGTCAATTCTTCGTCCAAGGTTAAATCAACTTCAACACCCTGTATATCGGAAACTACTCAGAGGATTGAATTGGTCCCATGGAAACTTTTGGTCAACAAGTCGAGTACAAGATCACATCTAAAAGATTTGCCAGTTTGTCAAAAATCTTTTCCAATCATATTTTAAACATAAAAGAACCTATCAAAATTTAACTATGCCTACGACGCTGTATATATCAGTGGAAATGTAAAATGCACACGCAAATCAAATCAAACAATATGGTTTTTAAAAACAGTATCATTTCTTCTGTTTATAATTCGATGTTCTTAACTTAATTTCAATGTGAGCAACCTTCAGGACCACACAATAAGGAATTCAGATTATAGATGAATGCTTGGAGATTTTTTTTATTAATAATAAGATTACAGGTAGATGATTTTATAAATTGATGCATTTGCGTATATAAGATGGTGGAGAGATAATCAATAATTAATAGAGGCATTATAATTTGTGTTAAAAACATTTGAATACCATTATTTTACGAGGTATTTTTTTTTCTCCACCCACGTTGTTGTTTCTATTCATCAATAGATATTAGATAATGAGAAATGTCCGGTTGTACGTAGACAGATGCATTCAAAGGACGCCCCGGGGTTGCCCTACGGCCCCCAGTAGGGTGTCGATACCTCGTCGATATATACAACTAATCAACCTATTATCAAACTGCATCTGCTTTTTAAGAAACGATATGGTGTTTTCTTGGGACTTGGTCTTTTAAATCTAATCCCGAAATATTTAATAGGTTGTAGAAAGTGCGAAAAATTATCCGATAGATTTCGAGATAATTTAGGGTGGCGCCCGGGTTAAAAATAATCTTTCGATTTCATCTTGTTTAGATATTAATTGATCGCTAAAATGCTTATTAAGGAACTAATGGAATTATTATAGAGGAATTAATATACAGGGTACAATAAAAGTTATTTTTATTAAAATTTATAAATGTCCTTGAAATAATTAGTTATATGGTATAAAAGACCACCCGTAAAGTTATCCAATATTGATTTTAATTTTTAAAATGAAGATTTTCTAGCTAATGATTTTTTAATCGACCGTGACAGAGTTTACCCTTTTTCCAAAATAGTTTTATACCCCTAACGGCGAACCACTCGCAATTAAGATATCACTATGGGGGATATTATATTAAAATCCCAATATAACAGCGGCGTACGATTTTTTCTAACCGTTCTAACATAATTTGAAACCTACAATTACATTTTAAAAATAGTCGACGTCCTTTTAAAGCGATTTAAAAGAATCAAGGGCATGTGTTCGACTCGACGACCCTCTAAAAATCCCTGCAGATGATATTATGAATGCGAATGATACATACATACATACGCAGCCACACACCACCAATATGGGAATGAATAACGGCTTTTATCACCTGTCGAACAGATTTTATTTCAGCTTAGGGTGAATTTGATACCGAAATACTTAGTCGTTTTTTTCTATTAAATTTGTACCGTATTTAAAGATATATTATCCGAGGTTGATAATCAGCATCCGACTTTATAAAATGTTGTGAATGTCATTAGGGAAATTTTCCCTACCTGTAAAAAATGCAGTCTTGCCAGGATCACCCTGGGCGACCCTGGGAAGCTGGCGTCGAAGAAATATTTGGCGATGACCAGGAAAAACTGTATCTTAAGAGGAAAGTCACCAAATATGGAATAGTATCCTAATATCGAATGCCTTCATTTCTCTAAGACTATAAGTATATAACGCAACACTCGACCATCTTCTGTTTCATTCGGTCTGCTAACTATCGCACCCATACCATCGAGTAGTTGCGCGAATGCTTCACGTGTGGCAGGCGTGGCAAAAAATTTTAAAGGTAAGTATTAAACGAGTATTACCAGCTGTTATGTTTGTTTACGTAAGTGTTATACTATTTAGTATATCGGTATTATGTTTATTTCACCATTTTGTGATCTTTTGTCATTATAGTCCGTTTCTTATTGTCTGACAGCACGCGAAAAGGTCACAGATGCTAGTCAGGTAGTAAACCATAAGCGTCACCGTTCATACCATTGTGAATTAAATGCGATAGAGTTAATATGGGCCCAAATGAAAGGTTATGTAGCTAGACATAATAAAACATTTAAAGTGAAAGATGTTCGTGAACTCATGAAGTACTCATTGACAACAATAACTGAAGAGAACTGGAGAGATGCTGTGAATCATGTAATTAAAGAGGAACAGAAAATATGGGTTTTAGATAACCTCATAGAACAAACGGCCAAATGGCCAGCGAAGGGAATGATACTATATATTGAATTTTATATTTCCTATAAATGGTATGTTTACTTTACTTAATATACATATATTCATTGTCAATTTTGAATTATGAAAATTAAACTATATTTTCTTTAATTAGTTTAATTTAATAATATAACTTGTTAATAGGCCTGAACGAATGAATTTTATTTCAACTGTAATGTTGACCGAATCTAATTAAATAAGCAAAATGAACTAATATCGTAATCTCCGTCACTGCCGCAATGTTTATCGTTTATCTGGCATTGTTGGATGGAATCAAAGGATGTAGTCTTGTCAGGATCACCATGGGCGACCCTGGGAAGCTGGCGCCGAAGGAATATTTGACGATGACCAGGGAAAACCTACATTTAACAGTAGGTTTCCTAACTGGCCACTGTCAACTAAGGAAACAGTTCCATACTATGGGGCTAGTGGACACAACTCTATGCAGGATGTGTCAACAGGAAGATGAAACTGTCAGGCATGTCTTATGCGAGAGTCCGGAGTTATCGTCAATAAGAGAGTGTGTGTGTTCGGTGAGTCTTGGCCTACACCTGCCGATATAAGGGAGATGTCTCCAAGTGAGCTGTCCACCATCCTGAGAAAGACAGAATGGACGATGACATAGAAGGAAAACTCCTCTCCTCCTCCCTACTTTACATATACAAATACCTGTAATAAAATGTAACAACTTATCGAAACTTGTGCAAGTCCCAGCGATATCAACATCCGTTTATAATGTTCAACAAAAAAATCTATTCACAATAAATGGAAATCAGATAACAATATATCGGTAAACACCCTACACCTGTGCCTATTCCGTATACATACGTAGCGGGAAAAAATTTATATTATTTGAAAGACATATTGTACGTCCCGTCTGAAGCTTAAACTTTGAGCTGGATTTCTCGAACCAGCTGCTTTAATAATCAATACATCTGTCTATTAAATACAAATAATACACATAAGTTTGTTCTTCAATATCTGAAAGATGTGTCGGCGGGGAGAGACGACTTTCTTTCTATCAGGTATTGATAAATAATCGCACCTTTCGATTGTGGGTATTATGTGCCTTGAAGGTAAAAATATCCATGTAGGAAGTCAGGTTTACGATAAGAATGAGTTTATTATAAATTTTATTCAATAGTTTTCAGGGGTGTTGATGATTTTCTACCATTGTTCCCAATAAGAACTAATCCACATACATCCTAGCTCTTTTGCTTCGCTCTCCTTGGTGTACCAAGTTTTGCGAGCTCACAGACTTCAGATCCAATAGAAATTTCTTCATAGGACTATCAGCTTATTACTCAATTTCACCTCAGAGACGTTCCTTTGTATTATGTCATTGGTTCTGTATTTGATGGAAGGAACCACTGATCCATGGATGATTTTAAGCAAAATAAGAGTGGATATAGTTAAGTTTGTCTCAAAAACACAACTAAGGGTAGATATACTGTGAAATTTCCACAACACCCATTACTAATGGTACTTAATTTTTTTTGTTTAACGATAGCACATCACCAAAACGGCACATGTGTACCATCTGCTACCTACTATTACATCAATCAAGGCGAGGGCGAGCAGTCTAGGCTCAAGACGCGTGTCGCTGTACTCTTAAACCACCCTTAAAAACTAAAAAGGGCGCTTATTCCTTTCGGTAAACCACTCCGCAGGTGTGCGTGCTTTCAGATACGCCCTCGCACCCTCTCCCTCATCCCGCGAATGATATATATTCATTCTTCGGCTAAATTTAGTTACGCACTTCTAGGAAGTCGCTAAAGGAATGCAGATCTTTTAAGAAGGTGGGGATGTAACTATACGTTGACGTTTTTGGACCATTGAATTTTGCGTGTGATTTAAATTTATGAAGAATGTGAAGAATTTAAAAAAAAATAAACTGCCCACATAATCTAACAAGTATGCCAACACAAGTAGCTTCTAATCGCAAATTAGATCTCGACCAAAAGACATTCCACCATAACTATAACAAATGACAATCAATTCGTTGCCGTGACAATAATAAACTATGGTTGTGAACAATCTAACGGAGAATCGGACGAGATATTTGATATAATCACAGTCTATCTTTCGATTTCGATAAGAAAATCCGATTATATTTTCGGTTAGAAGGTGATTTTATAGGAGCGCATCCGACCAACTTTACAAGTTCAGATGGAAACGTGATTTTTTTTCGATTGGTCAAATCACTGGAGATAAGAGCATGAAGCAGACCGTGAGCAGCCGTACGAGATCGTGCGTGCTTCAGAGAACATTAGAGAGAAAATAACAAAAACGATAAGAGGTACATTTTGATATAAAGTATAGGTTTATTAAACAGTGAGCGATGAAAAGATACGGCACATTAGCAATATACAGGGTGAAAGTAACTGAAGATTAAAAAAATACAATAGAAAGTTTAAGATAATCAATAAAACAGCTTTCCAGTTTTATTCCTACATGTTTTCCTGTCTGGAACGTCTATAGTACATTCGAAAGGTTCTTTAGTTTGTTAGGAGAGGAACTGGGACAAGCCACAAGACGGTATGATGAACTTATGAACGACGCCTACGGCGTCGTGCTCAAACTTCGTCCTCGTGCGAAATGGCCATCATATCCACACTAGTTGCACAAACTACTATTTTTATCAAAATATGCCCTTTTACATTTAAAAACAACCTGCCAAATGACAAATCAATATATCCATCCATTTTAAAGTTATCGAATTAAAACATTCAAGTTTTCAAAATTTCATCACCCTGTATTTCGAAAAGTAAATGTGCTAGACCCCTTAATCCTCCTATCATTTTATCGAATTCTACGAGAGGAATCTACATGCAAACGTTGTAATTACCCTTAACGTTCGAGATGCTTATACCATTTTTTGCGCGATCGTATTGAAATAAATTCCGAATAAAATAATTTAAATTTCTTCGAAATGAACGAACTGTCAAAAGTAACATTTATACTTCTCGATCAGTTTAAAATATATTTTGCATTTTGGTGAAATTGTTTTTATGCTATTTATTACTTTTCGACGTCGAACGGTAAGTGAATCACTTACCGACGTGTTAAACTTAGAAACCAGTAAACACAACCTACCGTCCTGACAACCGATGCTGTAAATAAACAAAAAATATCAATCGCGCAAAAAAAATTATGGAAATAATAGTAAAAATTTATCCGAACAAATTCAAGTAGATCACCAGCACTGCGAATACCAGCTTTGCATAGAATTTTAATGTAGCATCGGTGGTTCAGTGGTAGAATGCTCGCCTTCCACGCGGGCGGTCCGGGTTCGATTCCCGGCCGAAGCATATGAATCGCTGCTTCGTAAACGAAAGAGAGACTCAGAGGCAAATAACGAAGCAACGTAACATAACATAACGTAACGGTCAGATCTTTTGTGTCGCGACCCCCAGTCGCTCAAACCTAACCTGACGTAAAGAACTAAAGTTCCAAAAAAATATGAAGTATTGATTGGTTTTGGAAAGAATTCTTCTGGTTTTATTATTAAAAGATGTTTTCTCGCAAGCTTAGTATTATTGTTCTAAAACAAGATGTTTGTTTATTATCTAGTACTACTAAGGTGTGTGTGTGTCTGTGTAGTGTATATTATGTCGTTTTCTAAAGGAAATAATAGAGTTACACTTGAACAGTACAGAAACTGTTATTGTCTTTTATACACTCCACTTACGATAGATACTGGTCATTAAATGACATTAGGTGTATTGTCTTATTACTAAATTTATTGAGTCAAATGTATATATTATAAAAGTTAGTTTGAAGGTACGGCTTAAGCACAAGAAATTGATTTTTTTAAATACTGTTGACAATATTAAAAAGTTCTACAAATCTATCAAAATCAAAAACTAGAAGTTTATCTTTTTCTTTTATCTGGAAGAGAAAAAAAAAAAGGAAAAGAAAAGAAAAAATGAATGGAACCATAACGAACAATGGTCGAAAATTTTAGTTCAATGGCTGACAATGATTATTGAGGTGAAATATATTTTCGACTTGGCAAATCAAAGCGACAGGTAGGCAAAGTTTATTCTTTTCAATGAATGGCTATGCTTTGTCGAAACTTTTTGTACGTTAAAAATGGACAGGTATTTCTTTTAAGTTGGCTTTCTGCCGCAGGGTCTCCTTAAACATATATCACTAGGGGGTAATCGGTGCTAAAATATTTTTTAAATTACTTTCATTTCTTCATACTCACAAGTATTGCGGGAAGGACTTTGTTAATGATAATAAAAATCTAGTTTACACTGTTTCTTTTTGTTAATTTTCAACGACCTTATTAAAATTTCTAACTAAATTTAGTAAATTTGAACCCACTTTCCCCTATTTGTTGCCAGCTGATCTAAATCTGAGCACACACACACATTGAAAGCAAAGACCAAACATAATTTTAAAGAATGTCGGGGAGTTTTAAAATAATAATGAAAAAAAAAAGACTTTTGCAAGCTTTAAGTTTCGTGTCTTAGATATTTTTTTAAAGGCAAAATAATCGGATAACTATTTATATATAAAAAAAAACCTGCATGGTGCATTTTTTTCGGATAATTGAATTATTTCGAACAAAAAGGCGAGTAATGGAACATCCAGGAAGGATTATTTTTACAAAAGGATCGTAAATTGGCAGGAGATATAGGTGGATTAAGTTGGGTGAGATTCAGGTCTGAAATAAGATTGGTTTGTTTTTAAAAAACAGTGAAAAATTTTATGATTTTGGGTGCACTAAGAGACACAACATCAAGGTGAAAGGATATTGTATACAGAACAACTAGTTTTATCAAGATAGGTATGGGAATATCCAGAAGAATTCCTTTTAGAACACAACAAAGAGAACCTGTGTGACCTTGCTGATTAGACACTACCCAAGTATAGTCTGTACAGAAAGTACGAGGAGTAATAAACCCTAATTA
>CAJUYH010004157.1:0-26149 GCA_910591685.1 Galerucella tenella | reverse complement strand
ATGATTTATTACTCCTTGTCCTTTCTATATAGACTATAGTTGGGTAGCATCCAAGATAACGAAAATTAGCTACTGTGTGTGTACGAAATATGGAGAAATTATTAAATGAAAGAAAATGTCAAATATTCTAAAAAATTAATGTCTCGTTCTTATGATTCTCATCTAGCAACTAACAAAGATGAACAGAAGACACAAAAATGTATTATAGGTTTGAAATATTTTCTATTTTAGTTGATTTTAAAAAATACGGTACTGTACTACAATCTAGTTGTTCCTGTTTTTCTTCTGGGTAATACAGTACAAGAATTGGATATTACAATACCGCGTAGGTTTCACGTCATGTTCCTTATGCCAGTAATTATATTGATGTCTTTCTTGACGCATAATCTCGAATACGAAATACAGGTTCGGATTTACCAGTTTTTTAGTCACAAATTGTACTACCCTACCCACACGTGCCGTCAACAATAAAAACCAAACCATTTTACGATTATAATCCACCCTGTATAAGATATTCGATATTCGACCTGTTCTATCTGTCCGTATTCTTTCTTCGACTGTAAGAGTCAATGATATAAATAAATTATCATCGACCCAAATTAAATAAAGCATTCCAAAGCGAAGAGAAAAAAAAGAAACAATGCCAACAGAGATAATATTAGGCCACGTAAGAGGTGTACGATTCGTGTGGCACTTGTTTTTTGATATGAAGTGGACCGCCCGCTCGTCACCGCCACCGCCGCCGCTCGCCGCAAAACGTTCTGATGTAATCACACGTGTTATTAGATTTTTTTTATTTCATCTACCGCTTACTTCAGATAAAATCGTTTCTTAAATTGTTTCGTGTTTGGAAGTAAGCCGGAATGAAATTAAGTTCGTTTTTTTTTTAATTTCATTATTTGGAAAGATTATTATTTACGAGGGTAATTGGAATAATATTTTAGTTGAAAAGTAATTTCAACAAAAACAAAAGCCTAATGAATTCGGTGCGTAAATTTCAAGCTCGCCGTCATATTTTGTAGTGACTCGACTGCCTTTTGTACATATTACGTGTCTGAAATCCCACACTGCCGGAAAAACGAGTTCGGAACGTATTTTACAACAGAAATAATAAAATAAATTTTTTTTTCGTATATAAATTGATAGCATGCGCTCTTTACTTACAGCTCGCTAGTCTTCCACTTCATATTTCATCTTAAACCAGTGACGTGCGAACTAAAGGGGACTGACAACGAGGATTTTCCGTCCGGAGTGTTGGCTGCTATTGGAATTCCTGCAAAAAAAAGAAAATATTATTAAATACTATCCATGTAAAATCCCAATTCAGATTAGTTAAATTTGTTATATAGTTGGCAAAAGTGGTATAGAACATTAATTGCTGTTCACTTTTTTTTATTACGTTATTTAGGAAACCGGAAATTTTGCCGAACCCAGTAGTAGTGATCTGTATCGAGATCAGCTTCCAAGGACTCGAGACCTCGGTTTTACGTCTTCTCCGAAAGACGACAGGCTGTACGGACTCTACGACGGTCTTCCCTAGGGGTTACCCATCCAAGAACTAACCGCGCTCGACCCTCTTGTCGATTTTTCATAAGTAATTTTTTGTAAAGAAGTTAAAAAAGTACCTCATCGAAAAACTATATAGTGTATCACCAGCTTGCTCAAATTGCAGGCTCGTCTATAATAGACATTTTATCGTGCTAATCATTTCGTGTGGAAGTTTCTCAATTTTTGGAGAGACAAGGAGTCAAGTATCTAGGTTTGATTCTAGACAGTAAACTCCTGGGGAACAAACACTAAAAGGAGATTACATACAAGGCAAAAATGGCTCTAATGGTGTGCAGGAATCTTGCAGGAAGAAACTGGGGTTGTAACCCAAAAATCCTAAGCTGGATGTACACTGCCATAGTAAGACCAATCATCAGTTATGGAGCCATTGCGTGGAGTAGTAGAACTAGCCTAGTTAAGACGGGAGAAAACCTCTCCAAAATTCAAAGACTAGCCTGTAGGATTACAGGAGGAATGAGAATATGCCCAATTGCAGCCATGGAAGTGATTCTCAACCTTTCAAACTTTTGTCTGCATTGAAAGAACTAGGCATTAATGATAAATTAAGAAGGTTAATCAAGATAACTATGGAAAACTCAAGAGCTACGATAAAAACACAAGGGGGAGAAACTGATGAAATAAACATAAATAAGGGTATAAGACAAGGTGATTCGCTATCTGCAACATTATTCAACCTAACACTTGAATATGCAATGAAACGAATACAAAAAAGCAATCTCAGGAGGAGCGGAAGACAGATTTGCTTATGCGGACGATATAGTAATCATATCAAAGACAAGAGAGATTCTGGAAAACACAATAAGGGAAATCACAAGTGAAGGAAATAGGCAGGGATTAGAAATAAATGCAGATAAAACAAAAATAATGATTTTTGGAAATTTCGAATTTGAAAAAGTGGAGAAATTCAAATACATAGGTGTCACAGTAACAAACACTGGAAACAGGAAAAAGGAAATAGAAGAAAAAATCATTAACGCAAATAGGACTTACCATGCCAATAAAAAACTTTTAAAAAGCAAATTACTCTCAAGACAAACCAAAATCAATATTTATAAAGTGCTAATAAGACCCGTCATGTTGTATGCTGCTGAAACAATGACACTGACTAAAAAGGAAGAAGAAGACTTGAGAATAATAGAAAGAAAGATAATGAGAACAATATTGGGACCAATCAAATTGAGAGATAACGAGTACAGACAAAGAATGAACTATGAAATTGAGCAAGAATTGGAAGGAGAGGACATAGTAAGGAAAATAAAAAGACAAAGAATGAAACCGCTGGGACACATATATAGAGCAGAAGAACAAGAAATTACACTACAAATGACACAATGGGATCCTGGGGGAAGAAAACGTAGGGGTAGACCTAGAATAAAATGGCTAGAACAGGTGAAGGAAGATATGACAGATTTTGTGGCAAGGAAGAAGAAACCTCCATCCACATACTCTCCAGCTGCACAGCACTTCAGAATCCTAGAGCACAGCACCTGGGAGATTACTGGATAGAAGAGGAACATTTACCTAAGTTGAAGCCTGCAGACATCCTAAAATTCCTCCGGGAAATAGGACTGAAGGAACTAGAAGTAAGGGGGTTCAATAGATCTTTTAGGTCTTAGTGAATGTCTCCCCAAAATACATACATTTTCAATATTATAAATATGATGATGTCTCCTCGAAACTCCTCCACTGCCCTGAAACTATATTTTATTGTATGTACTACTTTATGTGGTTTACTAGAGATTTATTACCGATTATAATTGACATTTTCAGTGCATATTATTCATATTTATGGTCGTGATTAACAGATCGCCATCGTTGGTTTACGGTTGTCCACACATTTTTCTTGTTTTGATATCTCGAACGAGAAATATCTTTCAAGATTATAAAAAAAATAAAAAATGAAAAATTAAAAAAAGTGAAGCGTCCGAGATATTCCTATCTATACAATTTTTTTCGACAGCTGCCGATATATATAAAAGAAGAAGAAGAAAAAAAAATAATCAAATACCTGATTAGAATTTAATAATGTCGAATTTGAGCGCGTGTGCCACGGGCACAAGTGCATACATCGATCATCATTATCAGAATGTTTCTTACCTCTCAAACATCCATTACATCTCATTACGCACTCTTAAATATTAAAATATACGTAGATAGATCAACGAGTATGAGATGAGAATGAACGTCCCCTCGGGGCTCGTTTCTAGCCTACGCAATGTATGCTTGTAACACAAAATAAAATAAGAAAAATCATTTTAAAAGAATGAAAATTTTACTATTAATTACTATTACTATCGCAGCTTGAAAACTATTACTGAATTAAATTAAAATTTCCTGTAGATTTCATCTATCAAATTAATTTGTTTGATATAAAAAACATCTATGCCAGATAAAACAAAACCCCCGGTATTGTTCTCGGTTTTAATATAAAAAAATATGGGAAGGTATAATCTAATGATACCTGCTATTAATTGATTTTTTTGGTCGTAATAAAATTATCTAACTAGGTAGGAGGGCAGTGTTTTGAAATACGGGCAGATGGTGTTTGATGAACATTTTTTTTTAAACTTGTTTCCTTATTTTTAAAAAATTGAAATGTAATATCACTAGAATTTTAGCAAAACGAATTTAAACCATCGAAAATTACCACCGACTACCTCTTCAATGATTAATGATGGTTAGAATTTCAACTCTTTTTGAAAAAAAAGTATATCCACGCGTGACAAAGTAAAAAGTTCATTTATCATTTTCCTGAGCAACGAAATGGAAGAAAAAAAGATGTTTTAAAGGTCTTAATTTGACAAAAACGGCACCTATTATAACTGCACATTTCGCCGACGGATCTACTAGGTTATTTCACAGAATTAGATGGTTTTTAATGACCGCTTAAAAATGTGTAAATAATGGTTCGAAAATGTGGTAGGTTTAAAAAAAATAGGGAAATAATTTAGTCGAATTTTGTTGCAATTTCAAGTCAAAGTACACTGTGGGTCGAAATAAAGGAGTACCTTTTTTAATTGAAATAATTTTCTTGTTTTTTGGGCGATTGTTTTTCTATTTGCAGGGCTAATAATCTAACATGTCCTCATCATGACTAAATTTGGAAGCAAAAATAATGTACAGGGTCGGACTACAGGGTCGGAAAAATTATATAACAGTGCATTTGAGCTCGTTGCAAATGAAAACTGTCCGTCCTAACAGCCCAGAATTAAATCCGGTTGATTATTCAATTTGGGGAATTTTCGAACAAAATTTGTATGAGGGACAATAATTTAAAACAATCGAGCAGCTCAAAGAAAGTATGCAGTTTGTTTGGAACAATTTTGAACAGGGTGCAATAAATGGGGCTATCAATTTATGGCGCAGACGACTTCAAGAAGTGGTAAACAATAATGGTGGCCACATTCATAATATTTTACACTAAGTTTTAAAGTTACTAAACCGTTTTCATATATGTGTTATTTGTTAAAATGTTATTTAATAAAAAAATGGTATTTCGCGAATCCGGTAATTTTGGAAAATTTCCTCTTTCGGAAAATAAGTGTTCTGGATGGTTTATTTAACGAAAATGTATATTAGTATAAGTTTAGCTAAGACAGTTTTCATTTGCAACGAGCTCAAATGCACTATTATATAATTTGTTTTATAAGTCCGACTCTGTACATTATTTTTGCTTCCAAATTTGCAGTCATGTTGTGGACATGTTTGGTTATTAGCCCTGCAAAAAGAAAATAAATCGCCCGAAAAACAAAAAAATATTTACAATTAAAAAATGTACTCCTTTATTTCGACAGTTAGTTTCTTTAATAAAAATTTACTTTCAGGAAAAACCCTATAGATATACAACCATATACTACGGTTAAAAAAATAATCGATCCATCCCCTTTGGCGAAATACCACCTAATCAATATAAACGGTAATCGGTGTATATCTATACGGAAGGGAGTAAAATTCCTCAAAGGTTAATTGCAGTGTACAATGTGAGCCCTTTATTTGGCCGCAACCGATTTCAGGTAACGTATCATTATTATATCAGAAAATTGGAAATAATGACTTGTTGAAAAGAGTTTCTGAAGGTACACTCAACGCCAAAGGTTTCCAGAAATACGTTAATAGAGTAAAATGTCTTGTTTGAAACTTAACACGCGATTTAAAAATATGGCAGAGGCTTATTTATTCATGTCTGAAACTTTCATTAACAAACTATCTTTTAAAATGTGCTTTTATTGTATTTTTATTTGTTTAAACCTTTTTTAATGAAAATTATATAGAAAATAACCATAAGTGGTCTTGGTTTCGCTTAGAATATATCTCGACTTGTCTCGTTTTTTAAAGACGAGACCGAACCTTGTTGAAAAATCAAAAAAGAAGAGATACAAAAGAGAGCAAAATACTTGGCAAATATTTTTAATCAACACTGTATATTTTAAAAATTATAACGCAATATATCACGTCTGGTGGTAGTGGTAGTAGTGAAGAAAAAATAATAATCTAAAAATTGCACAACTATAATTGGTAACATAAAACGGTTAACCCGTGGCTAACCTTTTATCAAGTTGAAAGAAAAATTAGTATTTTTTGTATATAATTATAGACATTTAAAAGGTAACCGGTTGCTTCTTAAATTTCTACAACAAAACGATCTATAGGTGATCATCTTTCACACCTTTTATTACTAAATTTTTATGAGGTAGGTTGTAAATATATTAAGTCAAGCAGTTAACCCGAACAACTTTCATCTCAAGGGTGTAGCAATTGAGAAATTTTAGCAGGTTTTTGTATGAAAAACCTTAAATTTTTGAAACTTGTATATTTTTTTATAAATTATTAAAAAAGTCAGAAAAAATTGGATTGGAAAGTAAATTAAGGGTGGAATTATTGAGAAATTAAAAATTACCTTTTTTAAAATAATGTTATCTACGCTACTGTCCCACCTGCGTATTATTGCGAAACTCTGTAGAAGAAAATAAAAATTTAATGATCGAGTATAAAAGAATGATGCTCTTTATGTTTCAGGTGGCATACACCTAAATTTCTATACTTTGTACAAAAGAAATACAGAGTTACTTTTTAATTATTATTTATAAAAGTTATTAAAAAATATACTTCATACATACACGTGAAGAATAATTGAATTTTTTCGTTTGTAAAATGAGAAGAATCCATTCACTTTTTAAGTATTCCAACAGTCAAAAGAAGCAAACAAGACCCTAAGTGGAGAGTAACAATCGATATTTTGAATCGAAATCCAAAAATCGAAACCATACATGTCAACTGTCAAAATATATGTCAACAAAAGGTGCGTTCTTTTACATAAACTATGCGGGGGAAATATTTTCAAAAAAATTATTTTTTATCGCGAATTTTTGATAAATACCTCGTTTGTTATTGGACTTGTTGTCTTTCTAGAGTGGCAATAACCTTAAAATGTATTCATAGTTCGTGTATTTAAATATTTAAAACGACGTATGGGATATAATGGGCAGCTAGAACGGGCGCCAATTTAAATTAGAAGAAAAAAAAACTACCAAAACAAGTGAACAACGAGGTACCACGCCCTTGGCGCCGCCGTACCCAACAGGTGGGTACTGCGGTACTGAAATTTATGCCTCCGCTATCGTACTAGACAAATCACAACAAAGAAATAGAAACTTCCGAGAACTCGTATGTTAGCCTTGATAATAAGCGATTTCGAGAATATGTCGAAAAAGAAATAAGAAAATTGAATATACAGTGTGACCCAATTTGTTTGGAAGCACCCTCGTAAAATACGCATTTTTTCAACCGATTTTGTTTCAATTTTTTTTTTGTTAGATTCAGTATCAAAAACAGTATTTTCGTACAAATTTTCATAGCTTAATTACTATTTTCAAGGCCCTTTATGTTAATTTTTCTTTGCCAAAAAAGACAAAAGTACATTGGGCAATTTTTTTTCTTAAATATGACTTTACCAGAGGATACAGAATCATCACAAATGTAAACTATCAAAATTTTATGAAAACATTTTTATTAACGACAAAGTTATGACAACACGAATTTGGAAAAGGTGATATTTTCATATATAATACCACGAGTGTGAAAATTTTGTCGGCAAAATTTTTCGATTTTCGATTGTCATGAAAGTTTGTTGCTTGGCAACAAACTTGAATACAAGAGAAAAATTTTACCCTACAAAATTTTTAATTGAGTGTTATTCGACATAACTATTTCACGAAAAAACTAAAAAATCATATGTTTAAACGTTTTATTTATTGCAAACTTCAATTATACAAAGCCAAAAAAATAATAACATTATGAAAAAAAAAATACCTATTTATGTAAAAAGTACCATTATTATAATTGTACGTTGTAGCATTATTTTGGGGATTGTTTTGCATCATAACCTGTGATGAATTTAAGTTAGAAACTGAGGATTCCTTTTCTTTATTTTTATTTTCTCGAAGGTTCTCTATAAGTTGGAAATGTTGTTCTTCATTTAATTGTAAATATGGTTTCAAAGAATGGACAGAAGAATGTCCTGTAAGCTTAATTACTTCTTGTTCACCAACTCCTTCTTTTGCTAATGCAGATATTGCAGAAGCTCTATGTGAATGATTGGTTATTTTTATTTTTTTTGTGTCTATACCAATTGATTCTGCCGATATTTTCGTCCACTTTGAAATTGTATTAATTCCCAAAGGTGAATTTTTGTATCATATTCCTTTCTCCCAATTTGGATGTAATGTTAAAAATAATCTTGTTGTTGTTAGATAAGGATTGGATTCTCTTTTTACAATAATTTTTAAAAATAAACGAACGGGACACAAATTATTGTTAGCATTATTTCTTACCAGCCACTTACTGCCAGATAAAGCTTTTGATCCTCCTTGTGTCGTTTTGGAAAAGATTGGATTATATTCTACCCTGTCAGTAAAATTACCTTTATTATCATATTCTTTTTTAAAGTAATTAATATCACAATTAGCAGCTTCATTTCCACGCCATGCTAATTCGAACGAACATAAATGAAAACACTTTTTTTGTAACCCATCAGGATTATCTTCAGAATAGCATTTCCATTAATTCTTCTTTGGTAAACGCGTTAGAACTTCTTTTTCTGGTTTCAGGTTTAGCCTGAAGCTTTTTACGTTTTGTATCCCTGGCCAATCTAGCAAATTTATAGGTAATATCTTTAAATGGATCAATGTTGATGTTAAATTCAAGAAAATATTTTCCCTGAACCATTTGAGCAGTCGTATTCCAAAGTGTTTTCACACTAGTTTCAATATAATCAGTTCCATCTCTTTTATTTATGTTAAAACCAAAATCTTCAAGAATTTTTGCTATAACTTGTTCAGAAGTATCTTTTTCTAACGTATAATTACGTGCATCCAGAAACATTCTAAACTGTTCCCACGCAGACTTTTTTGTCTTCATTGTATTTCGCGGTATACTTTGCTTAATTGTATTCTCTATTTCATTTATTGAATTATTTCCAAATCTTGTATTATTCATGTTAATAATACTTATTTAAATTTTTGAAACAGTTTTAATAATTTATAAATAAATAAATAAACAACTTAGTTTCCTTAGAAACCACAAACAAAGATTTTATATTGAATTTTATCACAGAGTGATAGAATTTTTTTACACATAGATTTGATATATTAAACGTCAAAAAATTGCCGCGACAAGACAAAAAATTGCCAGTTCAAAACCATCAAATTTTGTCAGTTATCAATTTACTCTAGTGAAATAGTCAGTAATATTTTACGTAGAATGTAGACAAATTTTGAAAGTGGCAACATGGTAAACAAAAACAAGGACTCAATCATATTGCACAGTAAAAATTCGAAGCCGATAACTTAACCGGTTCTAGAGTTATAGCTTCTGAAAGTAATGTAAAATTGTGCATCACACTGTATAAAGTGCGATCAAATTTCAAGTAAATTTTAAATGTTAAAAAAAAATTTTTAGTAATTATTTAAATTTGAGGGGGCTCCCAGTATTTAAATGTTTTCTTTTCTGTTGTTCCCTTCGTGTATTCTTACTTCTTTGGTTTTATCCTACGATTTTGGTTCTAAAACAAAGCAAGATCGCTTATTCAGTCGAGTACCATAGTACCGGTATTGTCCCGACAGAACCATTACACTAACATTATTCAAATCAGTTTCTGTTTTGGTACACCACAACTACATTACAACGAAATAATAATTCTTAAACGTATTGTTGACAATATCTTTACGGACATTTATGAGTCACTTTTAATGTAATAAATTTGTTAATTGAGGTTATCTCGATCAAAGCTTTATTTCTCTCTCTATATATATTCGAATCACTCATATATATTTATCAACCGGTAAATCATAACTAGGTATGCAGATTATTTTAATACACAGTGATCTCGGTATTATCATGGACCCCATGCTTTTCTCATCTATAGGATGACTCAGGTGAGAATTCATCAGCTGATTGTCATATATCGATGCCAGAGACAAAACAAAACCGCCCCATTCATTTGTTCGCTAATGAAAAATGTATTTAAAAGCGCAGGAATTACGACATCTGGTGTCTGAATTGGATGTTATAAATGGGTTTTGCTTTGGGGATAGATCAAATGAGGGAGGAAAAAATGTAATAGATTTTTTTTAAATTAAATTAAATAAGGTATGTTTTTCAAAAAAAAAAATTGAAATTCCACTATTGTATCGTATTTTAAGATTATTTCCCAGATATACAGAAAAAAAAAGCAACAAAAGGACACCAAAAGTGGACCTTTTATATTTAATTTACCCTCTTTTGACAAACCACTTGCCCCTTTGGATGCCCAAATTGCTCTCAATTCTTATTAATCTAATTCTGATTTTCTCCCGTGGGACTTTTATGCGTTTTCCCACGGGTAAAGTTACATTAAACATTAACACGATTGGTCCATGGATACAGAGCCGGATTAAAACTTTATTACCAAAAAAAATATTAAGCATAAACTGCTATAATATTATGTATCTATCATTGTTAATAAATATTGGAGAAATAATAATTGGTGCACAAGTTTTTGTTGAACTACTATCTCTGAATTCTCAAAATATTTGAATTTGTCCATTATTAATAGAAAATTATTAACCACCAATAGAGATATTCAACTTCTCAGTTGGATAGAAGAAGCAATAATAGGGTACAAGCATAAATTTTGCTATTGGTGGGAATTGACGATTTATCAGGTCTCCTAACACCTTGCATGCCTATTTTTTCAAAAAAATATAAACTTTACTTTTAAAACCATAAAATCATAAAATTTGAAAGTCCGCCAAAACGCGCTTTACGTCATAAAGATGGCTGCCCCATGGTGTGACGTCATTTGTTTACGTTCTTATTTGTGTATCACGCTCTGATTTCTTGTGACCTAATTTGTTTCTGAAAGCTTTAAAAATGGATAAAGCCGAAAAAAAAAACTTTGTATTCCAAGTATTGCATTGTTCCAGTGTGTAAATCAACGTCTATTAAAACTCCAGACAAAATATTTGTTACTTTACCTGGTGGCGCAAGAAAAAATACACTCAAGAGAAGGGCATTACTTTTGTTTGTGAAGACCATTTTAATTTAAGTACCTACTTCTATGCTGGTAGTTTTTATTCTTAAATAGTTTGAGGTTTTGTACCTATGTCTAAGAATCAACTATAAAAACATCAATTTCTTACGACCACACATCGAAATATGGTTGGTATATATTATATAAATAAAACATAGTTTAAATCGTACTTACGATAATGCTTTAACTCCTCTTATTTCCTCTGCATTAAAGCAGCTGTTTGACTACATAAATTCAAGCAGCATAAATGAGTCTAATCAGTTTGTGCTTTTACAAAACCTTAGCTAGCCATATCTTTACTCACACAATATGAAAGAATTGTCACTGAACACTGAACTAGTAAATAAAATATATTCTTCCAAAAGTTTTAAAATATTCTCGGAAATATCGAATATTTATGACCACTTTCCACTTTACGTTGAATTTTAGAAATAAAAAACAGCACACACAAACACGTAATGGTCTCAAACAATCATATAAATGATATTTTTACGTCGATGAAGCAATTAATAGTTGATTAAAATACAATATAAACACACAACTACACATAACCTAATGCAATACCGGCCATATTGACATAAGTAAACACAAGAGATATGACATCACACGTATCATCGGTAGCGTTCGGAAATCCTCGGGTTGTGGTCGGAAAGTGGATTGAAATTTGAATTTTATTTTAAAATTTGGGAGCAATTTCCAATGGAAACTGGTTTATTTCCTATTATTAGTAATTTTTGATATCATATTTACTATTATAAATTAATATCCAAGCAAAATTTAAGGGCATATGCTTATTGGGTCCCAAGTAGCAGGTAGTTCAAAAATAGCATGCTTATTGGGTCCCGAACTTTAGTCCTACCTGAATAATAATGTATGGATTCGGTCCCAGCCACCTGTTGTTAAACCAAATGAAAAACAGGTAGTAAAACTAATTTAAAAATTTGATATATTTATTACATTGAAATATTATTGTAAAGGTATACATTTTAGGATTTAAAAAAAAGGTAAAAATAAAATAGAAACACATATACATAAGATATATTATATATATACATATACAATTAATTATTAATAGAACAATAAAATGAGATACTCTTAATGAAAAAAAATCGACTTATTTTTCCTTTTTCATATTCGTCAATTTTTTTTGCTATGAAATTTTCGCGATTTTTTATTTTATTATTTCGCGTTTTATACATAATATGTGTACTTTGCATTTTAACATAGGTCTCCATTTGAAATTCTTTTAGTTTTTCAATAAAAACAAATATATTCGGGTGGGCTTTATAAAAAGAATTATTAAAATGGCTATGAAAGGATTCACAGGCATTCGTAGTGCGAGTAAGATCCGCTGAATTTTTTGCCCAAAGGGATGGAGGAAATAAAGATTCTTCAGATATATAATTTTCAATTAAATAATCGCAATATTTTTTTATGTTTTCCTGGTCTGGTGCTATTGAAAGCAAATCAAAAATAAAACAATCACTCACTTCCCTAGGAGGTAAATACGTTAAAGCAAAGGTCATCCTTAGCCATCTACCAACTTCAGAAGATTCCTCGCTGTACATTGATATTAAACCACATTTTTGTATTTTTTTATACCATGACTGTGCAAGGTGAAATCGACAGCCAATAACATGGGCTTTTGGCCAAACTTTTTGAATAGCAGTATGAATACCTATTTCAAAATCTATAACTGCCTCAGTGATATGTAAGCTAGTAGAGTGTTTTAAAGCGATATCTTCGAGAATATTAAATAATTTTTGATAAGTTGAACTACATTTATTAGGCAACAATGAAAACACTAAGGGAATGTAGTGTCCATTAAAATATCCATGTATAGTAAAGAATTGGCAAAAAAATTGTGGACAATAATTAAATGTGCCGTCTAAATAAATTCGATTAACTTTTCCCAAAAATTCAATATTTGACTTGCATGAAAATACAACGATCTGGTCTATTTTATTACTAAATAAGATAAATGGTTCACCAGTATTTGTTCCAATGTTTTTGTTTTTTAAAATATCGAAAGTTTCATCGATGTTTTTTGGCAATGCCGGCTGCATTTTCCTACGGGAGCAGTACATATACCTTCTAATATTTGCTACGTCATTTGTTGTAATGGTTGATGGCAGATTCTCTTGAAGTACACGACGAATAATTTTTGCAGGCTTTTCGGACAAGTCTTCAACTGCCTTGCGTTTGCAAGAAGAGCTTACAATTTGGCTATTCAATTTTTCTATATTTGCGCTATGACAATGCTCTTCAATATGTTTTGTCAAAGTTATATCTTTCGATTCACCCAAACTAAGTATATATGATTTACACTTTTTATTTGTACATATCCAACGCCTTTCTCCACTTTTTAAGCACTTTTGAAAACTATATTTAAAGTTATTTATCACTAACATTTGTTTTCCTTTTTCACTTAAAATAATATTTATATTCATTTTTAAAATGTTTAAAACAACAGACAAATTGATCTGAAATATGAAATGCACTCGATGAAATATAAACAATGAATGAAATAGTATTTAATTTAAACATTCAGATACAATAAAAAGAGGGAGGATTGGATTTCCGAAAAGAGGTACATTTCCCCGAAGAATATCTTCAGGTAGTTAAGTACCATTGGGACCCAATACGCCTATAGATAAAGGGATTAAAATTTACACATTTTAATCTATGACCTGCCGGGACCGAATCCATCCACACCGAAATTTAATCCCAATAAATATCAAATTCCAACTAAAATTATTGTTCAAAAACTGATAAACATTCAAGCTGATTCCAGCCCTGAGTACGTTAGACGATCCCTTTCGCTTTCACGGCACACGTTTCGTTAGACAGTGTGTCCATACATGCGGGGGACTTTGACAATTGACAATTCCCAATCTCATCGACAAGTGTCAACTTGCGGGAGAACTCTGGGAGCTTGAAAGTTAATTTTGATGCAGTAAATAAAGGGGTCGAAAGTTTCATGTAATCGGACATATTTATTATGGTAAAACTGTACATACCATAAATTTACGAATTTTTGATTTTTTTTTTTCGAAACGGAGGACACCCAAGTAGACTGAACGTGTTACGCAACTTTGTTGAATGTACGCATTTCTAAAAGAGAATGTGTTTTTGTTTTTCTGATTTATTGTTTATTAAAGAACGAATATTATATTTGACTGAATACCGTTTCGATTAGTAATATGCGGAGATTAATTTGATAAGAATAAGTTTTTACAATTGACACGGTCAATGGATTTATTGAAATCGAGTTGACCTCAAACGTTAATATTTCAACAATTGTTCAATAAAAATTATTCACTAGACTTTGGAACAGGATACTATGTCCTGACGCAAGGATTATAACCACTACTAAGTAAATAGAAAGGAGAGCTAGAAATAATGAAAAATTGCGTTTTTTTCGTTCGATCAATGATATGAAAAAAATTATATCTTAAAATTATATATTATTCATCTTTTATACCTTTTCACTATATACATTTTGTTCGTTGAATATTAATCTTTATATTGCATGAGTATCAAATTTTATTTTGAAAAAATAAAGAAGATTCCAACCCGAATCTATAAAAATTGCTATTTTCGCTTATAATACAAAAAATCATTGAATCCAAAAATGTATGTAAATTAATTAATTTTGTAATTATATATTCTTGATCTTAGAAGTTTCCTCAACATTTCTACGCAAACCCCATTAAAATTACTCCACTTTTATCAAAGTTACAGTATTCAATATATATATTTTCTTGTAAATTCAAGATTCCTAAAATTTACAAAATAATGAAAAGTGCCGTATTTCCTAATTAATTATCCGTAAATTTTATCTATGGAACAGACCTCCTAAATAACAGTTTCCACCCTTCGAAAAATTGTTTCAATGCTACCTTATTGTATAATATATTTTTTATTGAGATAGGTACTTGTTATTTTTAGAATATAAAATATAATATTTATATTATACAGTGTAGAAACCACTCATGGAATAATTATACTAAATTAGAAATGAACAGAAAGAATCGAGTAATAAGATTAAACAACGAAAAAATCAGAAAAAAGCTTTTACTTATAAAACAATAAGAAAGGTTATACCTTATTAGGTATTAGTCCTTAGAGGGGTGTCAGCAATTGCTTAGAACAATGGCATAGGTATCAACCTACCGTATACCTATGCCATTGTTCTAAGCAATTGCTGACACCCCTCTAAAGGTCGCTTCCCACGGTCCGCGATTCTACAGATCATCACGCACAGCCGACGACCACGGACGGCAACGCACGCAGACCAGGACTCTTTCCACGGTGCGTGTCGGTCTGTGTAGATCTTTTGATAGCTTCATTTCAAAATGCAAAGTGAAAGAGAACGTATCTTCGCTGAGGCTGAAGTCTTAATTAACAATTACCAAATTATGCGATCTAGTAAAAGTAAAAAGAAACCACGTCGCTGGTGGATATCAGCATACAACATAAGTCGTTTAAGGTAAGTGTACTTATATATCTAATTTTATTCTCCTTTTTGTCACCCATTAGTAACAGTGGAATCACGGTAGAAAATTAACGAATGACATAAAATATTCCCTGTCCTGTTATCCTACCGGTGGTGGGATTATGGGGAATGATTCGGAAAAACTTATCATAATATGTTACATAACTTGTTTCGAATCATTCCCCATTAAAATAGTCCGCAGCGCACCTTTGAAGTTACCGCCTCGCGACGGATACCGGCGCACCGCCACAGACGTCCTGTGCTACCACGGACGAGACCCTTCCCACGGTGTGTCGTGCGAGCTGGTCCGCGTCCGTCCGCGACAACGCGCACCGTGGGAAGCCAGCTTAAGGATTAATACCGATCTATAGGTATTTCACTCTATCTCACCTCTTATATGTAACAATTAACAATTATATCAATTAAAATGTATTACTTTGGGTAGAAATATTTCAATATTAACAATATAATTATTAATTTAAGCATATTTCTAGATAAATTATTGGTTATGTAAATCTTATTCAAATTTTTCCGATAAACAAAAGATTGGAATTGGAAAACAAATATCTAGGTAGGTATATACAGAAATTACTAATTTATATTAAATCTAATTCAATTAATGCTGCAATATTATTTGATCTAAATATACAATACATTCTAGAAACATCCATGTTCATTTTCAGATATATTATGTAGAAAAACTTACCGACACACTTGTCTTTGAATCATTATGTAGGTTCACTACTCTTTCACATATTATTAAAGTTTTTCAATAACACCCACGAAACCGAAATAACGCAATTTTTGCGCTATTAGAACCGGCGAAATATAAAATTAACGAAAAAGAGTCGAGTAAGGAACACGGCGTCCATTACCGTAGATCATGTAGATTGCAGACAGTTGCAGAAACATAGAAACAATCGAATTTCACGTGCTGTCATAGGTTACAATATAATTGGTGAATACAGGTTGGTATTATTGACAGGTGACTAAAAAAAGAAGAAGAAGATTTTGTGCAATGAAAACAATGAACAGGGGCGGCGTCAATATTAATAATTATAGGAAGTTAATTAAAATAAATTATTTTTGGAAATAATTTCATTAATGTAAGTAATTAAAAAACTTGTCAGATCGCCTATTTTATTCTATTGTATGTACCGAGTTGTTACCTCTACCAATTAAAAAAAAAGGACTAGAAGGTAGGTAGTAGATGTTCATTTTTACGTTTAAAATCTAGCTCAATTAAAATATCTTACAAAGAGTTAAAAAAAACATAAAATACAAATACAAGGAAACAAAAAAAAACACCTAATAGGGTAGAAATCCGACCTAATGACATACGCAAATAATATTTGCGTATTTAAAAGGGAGTCATTCTCCTCTTCTCGCCAAAAGAGATACACAAACGTTCACTAGAGTGCATCTCGAGTCTTGGTACACATGATTTAATAACGTCATTAGGAGAAGAGTGAAAAAATCGCACAGAAACGGCTTTATCAAAATTATAAAAGAAAACTGGCAAAACAAGGAGGTGTAAATAGATGGACCAAGACTAAAATACAGTTTCAGGGTGCAGAAGCAGTGGAGTAACTACAGGGAGGTTTGCACATATTTTTATTACATGTTAATGTGCTGGTTCAGTACTTCCAAGGCAAGGATTTTACGCTCGGGAAAGCAGAGTCAATAATAGAATAGAAAGCATCGCAGATTCAAGCTAAAGGTGAAGGATTATGTGATGAACTTCTTGGGCATGGCACACCGATGGAAATTTCATCAGAATCTCCAGCTGAAAATCACATAGAACACTGGAGAGCAGCTTTCCACTATCAAATAATGAATAATTTAATAGCTAGTTTTAGAGAGAGGTTCACGAATGCATTATTCAAATTAAAGATCAAAGAAAGCCAAGATTTTATAGAAAATTATTCTACAATAGGTTGTGTGGATGTTCCTATGCTTGAGGCCGAGGTATTGGGGGTTAAATAAAGTTGGACCAGAACTATAATGAGTCAACCATTTTTGGCTAATAGACGTTAAACAATATTTCAAATAACTCACGGACTTTTATTTCCAATCAAATAGTTCAAAAATGGGCTAGATCACATCATTATCGACCAGGCCCTTCCTAGGTCCCCCTGGTCTGATTGCTAGTTAGGCCAGTGTGCAGAAGAGTTCCTTTATATAGAAGCCTCTCGAAAACACAAGTTACTTACTACTCTGGTGAACTTAAGGCATTAAAAACTGTACAAGTTTCAGGTATAAATAAGGACTGCAAGCTAAAGAACATTTTTGTCTCTCTTGCTAGTTCATTGGGAGATATGTCCACGAAAGAAAGTTACCCCTATCGTCTGGCCTGAATACAGAAGTTGCACATATTGCAAAGGTCTAAGTTTATATCCGTGATTCTGTTATATCAGATAACGTACATCAAAATAATCAAAACACGATTAATATAGGTCAGTAATGTATCTACCAATCGACTAACAGGTCTCCAATCAGATATTTAATTGAATCACGAATACAGAATCGGTCTAGGATGTATCCTTTCAACCAAACAAAATATAGTATGCATTCTAATGAAAGTTGATGCAGTTTTTATCAAAATTAACAGTTAGATATGCACATTATTACGTATAAAACGTGTTTCTAGGCCGATTCTGTTCTTATCTGCATAAGATACCCCGAAATCAACGACGCAGATTAACTATTACAAAACATCATGTAATTAACAACGTTTCCGAGATATTTCAATGCCTCCAACGCGTTTCATAACGTGTCTATCCAGATCGAGAAAAAGATAAAGGCGACCGTCTAATATATATAGGTATATATACAGGGTGATTCATTAAGAATGTCCAATCTCTGAACTGTAGATTCTAGACCTCAAAATATGATGATTCTGCTCAACATGTCTTATGCAAATGAATCTAAATTCGGTTAGTTAAAACAACTTGAAAATTTCCAAGAAACATTACAATGGGGTCCTACTAGGGATTGTCCTAATGACTACTTAGAAATTTTGCAGGTATATACGGTGAAACTTGGTCTCGCCCAAATTTGTATAATTTGTTTTGCTCAGAGTCGCTTACGTTCCATAAGTGTTAACTGTGTTGTGAAAAATGTCTTCAAGTTTCACCCTAGTAAAGTGTAAGAGCGTGCTTAGCTTACAAACGAAGACTGTAGTGTTAAATGTGCATGATGCTGTTGTACATCAAATGCCGGCTGCTTCTGTTAGAAATATAGTTTCGAAATGTTCCAATATGACAGGAGTTAGTGAATCTACTATTTATAGGCTTCTAAGGGAAAGGAAAAATGGAAATATATCTCCACCTAAAAAGTCAACTGGAAGAAAACCACTTGACCTTGATGAACATATGCAAAATAGAATAAGACGAAAAGTACACGAATTATATTTTAAAAAAGAGATCCCAACCCTCGACATAATTCTAAGAGTGGTAATGGAGGACGAGAATTTGCCTGACATAGGGCGAAAAACTTTGTGGAAAATATTACACAAATTAAATTTCACTTGGGAGAAGCAAAGTCGCAAATCAGTGCTAATCGACAACGAGCAAATAATATGTTGGAGACGACAGTATTTACGAGATATCCGAAAATACAGACAGGAGGGAAGACAAATCTATTATCTAGATGAGACATGGCTCAATGAAGGACATTCAGTGAAAAAAAATATGGCAGGACAAAAGTATTAAAACCAGTCGTCAAGCTTTCATAGAAGGTTTATCTACTGGACTGAAAATTCCTATCGGTAAAGGTCGCCGACTAATAATAACGCATATTGGATGCAATCAAGGGTTCGTTAAAGGTGGTTTACTGGAGTTTCAGTCAACATCAACCAAAGACTATCATGATGAAATGACTGCAGATGTTTTTGAAGAGTATTTTACACAAATGGTCGAATTAATTCCAAATAATGCTGTAATCGTTATGGACAATGCCACTTATCATTCGCGATTAACAGAAAAGCTTCCATCTACCTCTTGAAGAAAAGCCGATATTAGCAACTGGTTAATCGTAAAAGATATACCATTTGAAGATGATATGTTGAAAAAAGAACTTTTAAAGGTTGCTTCAAAGCAAATTCTCAAAGAGAAATTGTGAAAGCATAAAATTTTTTTGCGAAAATCAAATTTTAAATTTAAACTTTGAACGCTCCGTATCTCGGAAACTAGCAATATTTGCATAAAGGCGGCTACAGACGTTCATGCATACTTGACAAATGGACTTGTGCAAGCGTACTTGTACAAGTATACTTGAGCGTGTGTAGAAACAAACTGTATCGTGTGGAGTCGATGCAAACTTGTACAAGTACGCTTGCACAAGTCCACTTGTCACGTATGCATGAACGTCTGTAGCCGCCTTACGGCATGTTGAGCAGAATCATCATATTTTGAGGTCTAGAATCACTCTGTATATAGGTATATACATTAATATACAAGTCGATTTGGTGTAGGAGACAATAAAAAAGCGAGAAATAGCAACAAATAATAAGAATGGTATTTGGAAATGAGAAGTAAAGGTCTTTGAGTTAGATACACTTTCAAATTCGTGGACGATAATTCAAAATAATTTTTTTTATAAGATAATAAAGGTGTCAGGTTGTAAAAAGAAAAAAATCAGATTAATTAAGTCATGGTCGAAGATGATGGTATTCGTGATAAGGTACACTGAGAAAATTTATTTTAGTAATTGAAAAACTGTCCAATTTTAAATTAGAGTCTAAAAAAGACTTGAATTTTTTAATATTTACAGGGTGTTTCTAAATTAATGCGATAAAATACAGGAGGAGATTGCTCATATGAAATTAAGATGGGTCTCTCCTATAACAAAATTTCCTCAGGCCCCAGGCCTTTCCGAGATATCGCCCTTGAAAGGTGATGACTAAAAGTTTTTATTTTTTTTTTTCTAAAATTTCAGTACCTAGAGCTAGAAAATTCTGTAATTTTCGTGTAAATTTTAGAAGAAAAAAAATTAAAACTCCATTTCAATCACCACCTTTTAAGGGTGATATCTCGGAAAGGGGTGGGATGAGAAAATTTTGTTATAGAAAAGACCCATCTTAATTTAATAAGAGCAATCACATTCTGATTTTGTAGCATTAATTTAGAGCCACCCTGTATCTACTAAGGCACTTGTATCAATTTTTTTAATGTCACAACTTCAGAATTAAAAATTTTAGTTGCTTTAGAAATCCTATTCTATTCTATTTTTTATAATATAATAAAATATATCGTTCTCTAAGTTAAGATATCATTATAAAAGTAATATATCTGCATACATATTTAGTGGGTGTGTTAAGAAATCTTATTATATTATCTGAAGAACCTGCTGCTAGAAATTGCGGTATCACCGAGTCGTACTACTACTGTTATTACTACTACTACTACTACTATCATAGTCATTAACGTAACAATAAAAAAATAACAAAAGGAATCTTTTCAACCTGTAGGTACAATTTAAAAAAATTTGACAGCTTTCAAAAAGATCGTCAATTAATAGTACTCTGTATTTATTCATATAAAAGTAGATTCCCACACCATTTTGGAACTGAATAAGCAAGTGCTTTACTGTCTGCTTGACTATCCGACATTATGATAATCCTTTGTCTTCTGTATCCTTTATCAATATTCAACTGGGCGCACTTTCTTATGGCATGGATACTTGGGGTTTTTTCCAAGCTTTCAGAGCAATTTGTATGACTAAAATCCTAGTAGAAAGCATTAGTTTGAATCTAATATATTTTCGACACGTTGACTTTGACCTTTTACTAGATGGCTCAGTCCGTTTTCTACCAGTTTTTCGTCAAAAATTTACTATTTTGATGCTCTATTGCTTGGTCTAGAAGTTCAAAAGTAGGTACTTCACTGATATTCAATGAAGTTCGAGTTCTATTACTCCGGTTTAATAATTATTAGTTACAATTTTGAAATAGTCTAGTGATTTTTGCTCTCTGCTACTTACAAAACTAAGGCAGCACCAGTGAAATTATTGGCGATAAATCAAAACATTGAAAAAGTTAATCAAGTGGAAACAAATACAAATATTGAACTAATAATTATATTTATATAGGTCATACGGAACTTGACGTTTATAATGGATACAAATTGAAAAATTTATATGACTATTTCACTAGAGTACCTAAATTGATAACTGACAAAATTTGAAGGTTTTGAACTGGCAATTTTTTGTCTTGTGTCGGCAATTTTTTGACGTTTAATATATCAAATCTATGTGTATAAAATTCTATTTTTCTGTGGTAAAATTCAATATAAAATCTTTGTTAGTGGTTTCTAAGGAAACTAAGTTGTTTATTTATTTATTTAACTGTCTAAAAATTATTAAAACTGTTTCAAAAATTTATATAAGTATTATTAACATGAATAATACAAGATTTGGAAATAATTCAATAAATGAAATAGAGAGTACAATTAAGCAAAGTATACCGCGAAATACAATGAAGACAAAAAAGTCTGCGTGGGAACAGTTTAGAATGTTTCTGGACGCACGTAATTATACGTTAGAAAAGGATACTTACTTCTGAACAAGTTATAGCAAAAATTCTTGAAGATTATGGTTTTAACATGAAAAAAAGAGATGGAACTGATTATATTGAAGCTAGTGTGAAAACACTTTGGAATACGACTGCTCAAATGGTTCAGGAAAAATATTTTCTAGAATAAAACATCAAAATTGATCCATTTAAAGATATTACCTATAAATTTGCTAGATTGGCCAGGGATACAAAACGTAAAAAGCTTAAGGCTGAACCTGAAACCAGAAAAAGAAGTTCTAACGCGTTTACCAAAGAATTAATGGAAATGGTAGAAAGCTATTCTGAAGATAATCCTGATGGGTTACAAAAAAAGTTTTTGCATTTATGTTCGTTCGAATTAGCATGGCGTGGAAATGAAGCTGCTAATTGTGATATTGATTACTTTAAAAAATAATATGATAATAAAGGTAATTTTACTGGCAGGGTAGAATATAATCCAATCTTTTCCAAAACGACACAAGGAGGATCAAAAGCTTTATCTGGCAGTAAGTGGCTGGTAAGAAATAATGCTAACAACAATTTGTGTCCCATTCGTTTATTTTTAAAAATTATTGAAGAAAGAGAATCCAATCCTTATCTAACAACAACAAGATTATTTTTAACAGTACATCCAAATTGGGAGAAAGGAATATGGTGGGTCCGTTGAACTATAGGGAAACACGAATTTTTGACTGATTTTGCGAAAAATCGATAGTACTCACCTATTTTGAGAATAATCCGTCAAAAAATTTGCGGGTTATACACAATTTACAAAGAAAAATCCAAAAAAAGATTTTTTTTCGCCACTTGAGCCATTACTTTTTGGCATGATATTTCATACAAAAAACAGTTTAAATGTATTGCTCTGTACATGAAAGTGATCAACAACATATTGTGTTCTCGCTATCTATGAAAAAAATCCAGTTAGATTCTTCATAATATTGTTTAAATTACCACTTTTATAAATATATATTTGACAGGCAACCAGTTTGGATATAAATAATTTTAATAATAATCGCATACACAGATATGCAACCTACAAAACATACAATACTTTGTAGCGTGGTTGCCAGCTGTAATCGACTACTCGACAATCATGCTACATGACTATTAAGATAAGAAATTAAATATTGTATCAGACTATATTTTTAGTAAGATTCATTCAAGACAAACCCAAGAACATAAATGAAATTATAAACACATTTTATATATGATGATATCATTATATTGCGTATTTGAAGAAGGGGAAACAAAAAATATATAATCATTGTATTCAGCCTTCCCCTCAAAAAATATCCAATACTTTGTAATCCACATCAAGTTATTCCAGAAGGGGAAGGGAATATAATAATTGGATTCACCCTTCCCCTTCTAGAATAATGTTATTCTAGAAGGGGAAGGGTGAATCCAATTATTATATTCCCTTCCCCTTCTGGAATATCTTTTGAGGGCAAGGCATTCGCCTTGCCCTCAAAAGATATCCAATACTTTTTAATCCACATTAAGTTATTCAAGAAGGGGAAGGGTGAATCCAATTATTATATTCCCTTCTTGAATATCTTGAGGGGAAGGCAAATGCCTCCAATTATTTGTAATCCACATTAAGTTATTCTAGAAGGGGAAGGGTGAATCCAATTATTATATTTTTTTTCCTCTTCTTGAATAGATTGATGTGCATTACAATGCATTCATCCCTCTCATCCAATACTTTCTAAGATGAAATTCGAATGCAATAATTAATTAATATTTTAAAAATATCATGATTCTCAAGTAATCGTTTACAGCTGGCAACCATGTTACATATTGCGCTAGAGCTTCTATGTCATTTGTCATTTGATTTAATTGTTTTCATACAAATTTGTAGCCTGTCAAATATATATTTATAAAAGTGGTAATTTAAACAATATTATGAAGAAACTAACTGAAATGTTGTTATAATTAGCGAGAAAACATGTTGTTGATCACTTTTCCGTACAGTGCAATTCATTTAAACTGTGGTTTGTATAAAATAACTAGCCCAAAAGTTATGGCTCAAGTGGCGAAAAAAAATCTTTTTTTGGATTTTTCTCAGCAAAATATGTATAACCCGCAAATTTTTTGACGGATTATTCTCAAAATAGGTGAGTACTATCGATTTTTCGCAAAATCAGTAAAAAATTCGTGTTTCCCTATAGTTCAACGGACCCGAATATGGTACATAAATTCACCTTTGGGAATTAATACAATTTCAAAGTGGACGAAAATATCGGCAGAATCAATTGGTATAGACAAAAAAAAATAAAAATAACCAATCATTCACATAGAGCTTCTGCAATATCTGCATTAGCAAAAGAAGGAGTTGGTGAACAAGAAGTAATTAAGCTTACAGGACATTCTTCTGTCCATTCTTTGAAACCATATTTACAATTAAATGAAGAACAACATTTCCAACTTATAGAGAACCTTCGAGAAAATAAAAATAAAGAAAAGGAATCCTCAGTTTCTAACTTAAATTCATCACAGGTTATGATGCAAAAAAATCCCCATAATAATGCTACAACGTACAATTATAATAATAATTGTACTTTTTACATAAATAAATAATTTTTTTTTCATGTTATTATTTTTTTGGCTTTGTATAATTGATTTTTTAGTTTTTCTCTCGTGAAATGTCGAATACCACTCAATTAAAAATTTTGTAGGGTAAAATTTTTCTCTTGTATTCAAGTTTGTTGCTTTTAGGTAATTTTGCTCATGACATTTAATCCAAAACCACTCGCCTGACGGCTCGTGGTTTTGTTAAAAATGTCATTCGTCGCAAAATTGCCAAGCAACAAACTTTCATGACAATCGAAAAATTTTGCCGACAAACTTTTCACTCTCGTGGTATTATATATGAAAAAAGGATAATGCCAGTATTTGCCGAGTATCCTTCAAACATGGACAATATTAAGGACACTTTTAATGAATATACCGTGTAGTAGTTGATTTAATCCTAAATTGTTAACGATTACCCCCATGACACCCTGTAGTTTACACACACCCTTATAAATGGTTGATAAGAACTTCGTCCTTATATACCGGAAATGATGATGCATTCGTTCTCTAAATGTTTGCTTGATGCTAGTAGAAGTAATTTGAGACACACTTTTACGTTTCCTATTAAATATATTCATACCCATATGAAAACCACTCGAAAATGCATATTGTGTAAATTTACAGTGTACTCGGCATATCCTCGTTTCCAAATACAAAGGCACGTGCGATAATTTCCGAAGGAATAAAAAAAGAAAAGAACTTTTACGCGTTAGTTTTATTACATAACATCGCCTAGCCGATCATATATCAAGCTCGGTATAATAATGGATTATTACGTTATATTTTGATGATTTGTTGTCTATTTTTCTTTATTAAAAAGGTAGAGAGAAAATAGATAAGGCGCTAAAAACCAGTAAAATGATTTATCTTAATAACATCTATTATAGGGGGAATTATTGTGAAAATGAATGTGCCCGAGCACTCAAGGTTTTTATGAATTTATTCTTTAGCCGATTAGCTACTATAGAACACCTACAATGTTACGAAATTTTTGATTAACTGTATAATATACTCGATATACCTGTTAATGGGTTATATACATATCTACTATTTAGAATAACAATCTCGTTTTGTTTCAACGTTTCTATAATACATTTTTAGCATCTACAAATATACGGAGTGGATTAGTAGAAGGAGATTTTCAATTCAATGATTTTTTTGGGAATTTTAGAATTGGAATGCTCTGCAGGGTCCTAGACAATCCAAACTTCTACTGAAGGGATGGACACGCTAGGGCAGCTATTGAACTACCAAGGAGTAGGTTGAGGAAGATAGCAGGACTCCTAACAGGGCACTGCTGTGTGAGGAAGCACCTCTACAACCTATAGTCTGTACAGAAAGTACGAGGAGTAATAAACCGTAATTAAGTATGCAAAACCTTTAC
>CAJUYH010004156.1:28596-53141 GCA_910591685.1 Galerucella tenella | reverse complement strand
ACTTTCTCAAGCTTGTTGCTTGTAGGCAACAGACCTCCGCCTACGGCGTCGGTCTGTTTCCAAGCAACAGGCTTTCGAAATCTGTCATAAGATTTTTTCGAACAATTATCAATGTCCTTGGGTTATTACTACTGAAAATTTTTTGACAGCAGCAATAACCAATAAAATTTCCTTATTTTTTTTCATATGAACAATTTTACCTACTCATGTCAACATTACACTGATAACAGACCATGGGCTGTTTTCACGTTGCTATGGACACATACCTATTGATTTATTTCGATTTTGAAGTTTCAAATATTCAATATTTGGAAATGTCACGATTTGGTTGTAATTCTATAATTGGTAAAAAATTTTCTATCCGAATAACCCTCGGACATTGATAAATGCTCAAAAATTTTATGACAACTTTCTCAAGCTTGTTGCTTGTAGGCAACAGACTTCCGCCTACGGCGTCGGTCTGTTTCCAAGCAACAAGCTTTCGAAATCTGTCATAAAATTTTTTCGAACAATTATCAATGTCCTTGGGTTATTACTACTGAAAACAACAAGCACAAATTTGGTTTGACAACATGGCTTGAAGAGATTTTGTTCAATAACAAGGTATCCCTACATTAGAAAATATAAAATGAGTTGAATAAGGGCGGGTTTATCAATGCTCGGTTAAATATTGTAGCCCTCGGCTAAATCTTAGCTGTTGGTCAAAGTGTTTATCAACTGCCAGTTTGCATTAGCTGGCAGTCAAACTTTCGGCTAACCTAGCTGCCACTATCAAGTTGATGTTAACCATAGAACATACAGTTAAATACGAGAAAGTGGTGTTCCGTTATTCTAACCAAAGATTCTAACTGACAACTGTGTCATGATTTTTTCATGTTTGCTCATATTTTGCAACGAAGATTATTTCAACTTTAAATTTGATTGTGTTATTATCGTTTAGGGTGAAATCGAGAAGCTTATTTGATTCTTAAATAGTAGTTTAGTAGCATATAGGTTTTGTTTGTATTTTATTTCATTGTTATTGTCAATGTATCTTGAGGAACTTGACGACCATTTCGATGAAGAGCTTGGAGAGTGGCGAGATATTGGAATTTGTGGAGTACGAAAGACGACCATATACTGTTGAAGAACGGATGATGTCGAGTTTATTACTCGTTTCGATTATCTAAACCCAGTGTTCTCATGATACTCCAACAAATTCCAGCTATTCTCGCCAAGTCACCGCATCCGTCTTTTTGTATTCTATTATACTTTTATGGTGAACGGCTACTTTTATAAGTACCTAATTGTCGCTCTGACACCGTGAAATTGGGATATCTTTTTTGTTTTGTGGACATGCTCAAATGCAAACAACTCAACAAAGCACAACATAGACGAAATAAAAATAACAGTACCACAATTTTGACACTGTTCATAACCCGAACAAGGTTGTCAAATGCTCAATTACACTTAGCCTCCAGTTAGCTAGCTGTCGGTTATGTGGTGCATTGATAAACACTTTCTATTGTAACCGAGACTTTGACTGGCGGCTAGAGATAGCTGAGGGCTACGTAGCTGACAGATTTAACCGAGCATTGATAAACCCGCCCTAAGTACTAGTACATGTACACAGACTTTCACTATTATGTTTGACCTAATCTATTTAGTTCAAATTTAGGTCCAATGGTGTCTTTCGCTTTAGGCGATATGTTGCTTGACTTCTTGCATAATTTTTTCCTCTATTTGTTTTTATTGACTGATTTGCAGATCAAATCTGTCAATTTAAATCGACTCAAAATTATTAATCTTTCCAGTGAAATTAATTTTGCCGATAACATCCAATAATTTACACGCTTTCGATTAAAATCTTATTGCAGATCGATATTATTGTCTGGAAGATTTATCAACCATTCTGTGTCAGATATATGGGTTTAAGACCTCTCGCTCATAGGCCATTGGGCTAGTAATGTGCCCACGAATCTGAGTTCTTCCTAATTTATGATATTCTATCGTTGACAGGCTAACTGGCCGTTAACTTGATTTACTACGCTAGAAACCATAATTAAGATCGTGCTTTTTCCGTTTGTTTTATTTTCTGATTTCTTTCCCAAAATGGCGTTTAACTAAATTTATATTTTCGGGGTTTAAAATTAAAGGACCGGGCTTTGTATTTTGTGTATTTTAATATTCATTCAAAGTGAATCACGAAGTTACTCTAAATGTACGAACGAAACTAATTTAAAATTAAAAGTTTCATTATGTAATTACTTAATTTGATCTGATCATTTGAATTAGTTACATTCATTGCAGCACTTTAATAGTATATTACGTAACGTGTGTGGTAAGAAACATTTTACGCACGAATGGAAAAGTAATTCCGTAATTCCGTGAGTACGTAAAATGCTTTACAACACGAGTTACGTACCATACTTTACCTACGACCTACTTGTATTTGTATTTATAAGAAGCATAGGAAATAACAGTTACATAATTAAAGATTGAGTTAACTGTATAAACCCTCACTTCGTGGAATCTACTCATCATATGGTTTTAAATGAAACTAACTGTTTTTAAATGACTCCACAATATATTTGTAAAAATCTGTAAATTGCAAGTAAATTGATATTTATATCGAAACAATTGTCAATTTACTTGCAATTTACAGATTTTTACAAATATATTGTGGAGTCATTTAAAAACAGTTAGTTTCATTTAAAACCATATAATTAAAGATGCTTGGTAAAGTCCATTTCTATTACTCTATTACCAATGAAAGAAGCACATAAAAGAACTAACGTTCAATCATTACTAATATATTGTTGATAATCAAAAGTCCATTTTTAAATTATAATCAATACATATACTTATAGACTAGTGCAATTAGTTTTTTTTACGAAAAAATTAGTAACAGCCAGGTACCCTTAAAAAAGTATACTTTGGGGTATAACTAACACAGGAAAAATAATTTGAACAAAGTTTGAGTGGAAATGTGTAAATGGGGAGGTTTTTTAGGGGTTGAAAACTTACTTTTTCATTTTTAAGGCAGAAAATGACTTTTTAGCGCAAAATGTTGTACAGAAAAGTTGTAGATAATAAAAAAATGAACAACTTTTGAATAGAAGATTTTCCAACATAACCTCAAATTCAAGGTGAAAATGGCAAAAAACCGTTTTTTTTCTTTTTTAATTTTTTTCTCTGGCAAAAAAAATGCAATTTGCATGAAACTTGGTGAAAGTATATATTTTTTTATGATACATGAGCACAATTTTTTTGCACAACCAAAAAAAATTATTTTCCGAAATATTTCAGATTTTTCGAAAAAAAAGGTTAATTTTCAAAAAAAAATTGCTGCAGTCAAATTTTCGATTTTCGAATTCTGCACCCGCGCAATTTGTTCGTTGGAATGTCAACTTTAATATGGCTTATCTATGTTGGGGTCGGATTTTGCATTAAACCCCTTAAAAATTGAAAAAACGAAAAAAAACGACTTTTTCATATGCGTATTTTTTAATATGTCTTACATGTTGTAGACGGCGGGTTCTTACTCCATAAGGTAATTTGGCAGAAAAATGACACTATAGATGAAATTTTAAATAAATATCTCAGGTACGTTCAGAGCCATTACGCAGGAAATAGTTATATCATGTTCGATGGTTACCCCTACGCAAACGCAACTTCATCTTCTACTTCAACAGCAAGTACTTCTACTTCGACTGGCACAAAACAAAGTGAACGTTCACGTCGTCAGAAATCTATAATTATTCCTACGTTCCAATACCAAGAAATTACAAAAATACCATTTGCTCAAGACAAGTTTTTATCAAATGACAGTAACAAAAATAATTTAATAAAAAGTATCTCAGATAGATTGCAGTCACACGGTTTTATCTGCAAACAAGCTGCCGAAGACGCCGATGCATTTATTATTAATACTGCAATTGAAGTAGCGAAGCACACTACAAAAACTGTCATCATCGTAGGTCAAGATATTGATTTGCTTGTACTTTTGCATCAATTAAATGTTCAAAATGAAAGAATTTTTTTCCACAAACCAGGGTCAGGCAAACAAACGGATGCGTTCTATTCGTCTGATTGTTTTGTACAGAAAACTTACAAAAAAATAATTGCATTTATTCACGCTTTCACCGGCTGTGACTCTACTTCTGGGTTAGCTGGTAAAGGAAAAAAAACTCTGTTTAAATTATTATTAAATAATAATAATAATCTATTACACTTAGCTAATGTTTTCTTTGATAAGGATGCAGATCAAGAAATCATTGCAAAAAATGGTTGTCAGCTTATCGCTGATATTTATCAAAATAAAAAAAAATCAAATGTGTCGCTGAACGCATTACGTTTTGAATGTATCAGAAAGCAACCAATAAATCTGGTTTCAAATTAGAAAAATTACCGCCAACAGAAGGGGCAGCTGCAGAGCATTCGTACAGAATTTATTACCAAATTCAAAGTTGTCTTGGCTTTTTAAATTAGCACAAATGACAAAGCTAAGGTATGGGGCTGGAATGAACGTGCAGGTAGACACGTACCTACATTTATATCGAACAATTTACAATTGATTCCGGATATATTACTAAAAACGATTAGCTGTACTTGCGAAACAGGTTGTTCGGCAAGATGTGGCTGCCGAAAGCACGGCATGAAATGTTGAAACTTGTGCATTAATTGCCACGATAACTGCACGAACAGAGACGAGATCGTATTTGAAGATGAAAATGATCAAGAGACTGTTGAAGAGCCACCACCTTCTCGTAATGAAAACGAAGGACTCGAAGTAGATCAAAATGATCCCGATTCAGATAATGAAAGTTGCATTGAAGAACATGAATCAGATTTATAATATATTTTGTAACATAAATTTTTTTGTAAGGTGTAATATTTTTTATTTTTGTTAATTTGCAAATAAAAAAATACATTGTTGTATATTATTTATTCAAAATTTGAATTATTTTATTGAATTATACCTGTAAAAGAATTATTTGTTTACGTAAGTACTAAAAAAAAATGAAAATAATACATAGTATAATACATATTAAAAAATACGCATATGAAAAAGTCGTTTTTTTTCGTTTTTTCAATTTTTAAGGGGTTTAATGCAAAATCCGACCTCTACATAGATAAGCCATATTAAAGTTGACATTCCAACGAACAAATTGCGTGGGTGCAGAATTCGAAAATCGAAAATTTGACTGCAGCAATTTTCTTTTGAAAATTAACCTTTTTTTTCGAAAAATATTAAATATTTCGGAAAATAATTTTTTTTGGTTATGCAAAAAAATTGTGCTTATGTAACATAAAAAAAGATATACTTTCACCAAGTTTCATGCAAATTGCATTTTTTTGCCAGAGAAAAAAATTAAAAAAGAAAAAAAACGGTTTTTTGCGATTTTCACCTTGAATTTGAGGTTATGTTGAAAAATCATTCATTCAAAATTTGTTCATTTTTTTATTATCTACAAATTTTCTGTACAACATTTTGCGCTAAAAAATCATTTACTGTCTTAAAAATGCAAAAGTAAGTTTTCAACCCCTAAAAATCCTCCCCATTGACACATTTCCACTCAAACTTTGTTTAAATTATTTTTCCAGTGTTAGTTATACCCCAAAGTATACTTTTTTAAGGGTCCCTGGCTGTTACTAATTTTTCCGATTTTAGCCAATTTTTTTCCGTAATTGCACTGGACTATTAGCCCTTTGGGCTTTTCATAGTTAAACGTGGCCATATCGAATGTTTTCAACTAGTAAATTTTGAATAAAATGGCGACGTCTATTGACAGTTGCTGAGATGTTGCTAGGGAAGCCGTGCGATCCACTTTACAGCGTTTTTTTCACAGTGCGTAATAGACATCATTACATTGATACCGACTGTGTGTTATTGACTGATTACAGGGGGGGTCGTAGGTAAACATTAAACAGCTCAATTTTTTTGAATAGTTGTGCATGGAAGTATAATTGAATTTTTTGAATCATGGGACAGGGTCAGCGTATTCATAGTCCTTCAAAAGGGTATTTGGAAACGAGGTACATTTATATACATCAGAGGAGTTCTTGAAAAATATTAAGCGGTTTTTTAGTTGGCCTTATATACGAAGTATACATGTAAACATTAATAGTGGCATGGTCTAGATATTTTTGGAGGTAGGGCTACATGAATTCAAAGATCAATTTTTTTCCTTTAAAATTCTAGTTTTTTGGTCAATATGCTTTGCAGGGACTTTATATCCAACCACGACGAAATTGTCTTCTTTCCGGATTTGAGGTAATTAACTGAAAATTTTCGGAAAATTATTCTATTAAGGGTATTAAGATCTTCATCTTAACTCAATAATTTGGGAATGGGAAAAATAATGGATAAAACCACACAACAATTTTAATATAAGTATATTTATACATTTTTGACGAATTACAAATATTTCATCCATATAATGTAGAGTTTGTTGATATGGAAACTTTATAATTCAAAACTTTCACAAAGTACCCAAATAGGTAACAGAAATGGGGTATTTATTATTTTCCTTACACGATTGATCAATTTTTAACAAAAAATTTAACTATAAAGTAAGAGTTTATTAGCATGAACCGTGAATTTCGAAAAATATAGTTTTTCTAGCAAAAATTCTATTTTGGGCGCAAAAATCACATTTTTAATAATTATTAGTTCGTGCTATATTGTTGATTATACAGCATATGTTTTATTCATTTTGAAATCGGCTTTCAAAAGGTAGGTACACACACACTGCTTTTAATAATACTTAAAATCACCAAGTACAATATTTCCTTGATGATTCATTGATTGCCACCTCATAGAGTTATCAATATTTTGCTAAACTTTTGCACAAAGTACAAAGCTACGGTGATACATAATTCAATTTAAATTCATTTCAATGAAAAATAAATTCAAATATAAAACAAAGTGCACATTTACATTAAAATTTGGGAGCAGCAAAAATGAATAGTTCGATTTTTAATCACCGTGTCGCCTAAATAATATTTATGAATAGTGGGGGGTACGCTGGAATCTCCATGAGGCACAAAATTTTATATTGCGTTGCCTCTCTTATATTTATCACTCAACGATTTTAGCTAATAACCCACATGTTGAGGCAATTTTTTTATTGAAAAGCAAAAATAGACAACTACTTACTGTCAAAAGTAAAGAGCCCAAAACTATATGAGAATTTTACGTGATTTCACCATATATTTAATGAAACTTAGAATAATTATTCAAATCTCATTTCACTTCGAGTTCAGATTCAATAAATATCATGTAAATAGTTTCCTTATTTTCCCCCTAACTATACCAATCTGATGAATGTGTGCAAAGCTATTAACGTAACGAAAATAAAGAGAGCAAATCGTGTACTGTATGTACCTAATTGTTAACTTTTTGGTAACCAAAATTCTAAATTATAACATTCTGCACATCCATTTATTACAGTTAGTGTTATAGTGGTATTTTGTAATTTAGCCAGTAGTAAATAACTGAAACGGATGCAATAAAAATAAGCAATTAAAAGTTGGTGCCGTATGAATATATCAAAGTGCGAGAGAAAACAAAATTCCAACTCCTAGTCTATTTACAAATAGCAATTACTGCTGCTTCTTGTCAGAGGACACTGGTGCATTGTATTATTTCTACTTCATAATGTGATATGCATACAGCTAAAATTTAATTTCGTTTTTGTTTGACAAATTTACTTTATCTCATATTTCCATTTAGTTTCTCCCAAATTATATAAATTAATGAATAAAAAGTATAAATTATACGGGAGAAATCTATCATTATTACAATCATCGTGAATTATCGAGAACGCTGACTGGAAGTTTGTTTTGTAAAACCACAATCGGAGTATCCCTCTAGAATATATTAACTCGAACTACAGATACTGGACGTGATTTTATATCCATATAACCTAATTCACCTTTATCCCAAAGGTTCTTCAAATTCAGTAAATTGTATAACCCTCAAGCTTTTTCAAAAAAATCGATTATTTGTTCCAAATATACTGAGATTGTTGCTGGACATAACGAAAATGAGATAATAAAGCTTGAACTCATTGATAATTTCTATTTTCCATTTAAATATCAGGGGAACAAAATTGTCTTATGCACGGGAATTTTATAACACACGTAAGGAGCAATACTGCGAAAGGACTGAGATATGCCTGTAGGAAATTTGATGCTCTACAAAAAAGAGCTCCTATAATGTTTTCATATTTTCACGCCTTCCAAGGTTATTCAAGGTTGAAGTTGAATTAGTAATACATTTCTCCGTTTTTCCTATTTTTAGACGCTATAATGAAGTTTGGAAAACATATCATGGGATATTTTTTGTACAGTGTTCTGTATCTGTATCTGTAGAGTAGGGAGGGTGAGTGTAGGCTCACAGCACTTAGGCCACATGTGACCCATTAGACAGCGTTTAATTAATAAATTAATCATAATTTTATTGTTTGTTACGGAGTCACCAACCCCGAAGTCGGTCCTGTCGCTAAACTATAAATTTTGGCGAATGATAGATGAAAGTTAAATTAAAACTATTATACCGAGTGTGGATAATATATAGACATCGAGTAAAGTGTGTATATAAATTAGGTGATATAGGTAATAAAGTGTGTATAATTTTATCCCTCCATAAAAACTATTTGAATAAATAAGAAAAATATTACAATTTTTTGTGTGTGTGTTTGGGAGCCATGCTGATGCCGGGAGCACTGCAGCCTGTTGGCTTATTGCACTCTACTCCCACATTTATTCCACATAGGTCCATTGGATGTGTGCCATTTACTTCGGGTGGCACATTGGCTTCTCCGAAGATTGTTTGTCTCCTCGAGTCCAGTACCTCACAGTCAGATAAAATATGGGCTACGGTCTCGGTCTCCATGCCACAAAGTTTGCAGCTGAGGTCCCCGTTATATAACCCTATTTTATGCAGGTGATATTTTACCAGAGTATGACCCGTTAAATATCCTTTAATAATTATTAGCTCATTCCTACTGATATTCAGTAGTTCTTCGGCCCGTTTTACACATGTGTCACTTATAAAGGTTTTACTGTGTACCTGCTTTGGAGTGTTCCTCCACTGAAGTATATGTTGGCTTTGCACCCATTTTTGTATTTACCCTCGGACTACCTTCTTTGTGGTCCCAACATATGCTGTTGCTGAACCTCTTCTCGCGAGCTCATCAGCTTGTTCATTTCCAGAAATACCGTCATGTCCTGGCACCCACACTAATCTTACTTTAATGTGGTCTGCTAGTTCATTTAGATTTTTTCTGGCATTCTTCTACCAGTCTGGATGTTACCTTGCGGCTGTTTAAAGCTGCAAAGGCTGCCTGGCTGTCAGTTAGTATGTTTATCCTATGAGTGTCAGTCCTATATTTGTTAATTCTGACACATTCTAGGATAGCATAAATCTTCGCCTGAAATACAGAGGTATATTCTCCTAGTGAAAAGGAGCATTTTGTGTTTCTCATTTCAGTATACACACCTGCTCCTGTCCCTTCCCCAGTCTGTGACCCGTCTGTGTACCAGGTCTCTCCTCGGGGAAGCTTCAGTCTGCTTGGGGCTTGCCAGTCCTTTATGTTACAATAGTTCATTATATTGATAGAATAGTTATAAATTTACTTCAAAAATTGTTTTTTTTTTTCAATTATATTCTTATTACTTGTAATTGATGAACTGATAGATAATTATTTATCATCATTCCAAAATGTCGTATTGACTGATATTATTTGAATAACTTACGACCCATGAAAGATATGAAAAAATTATATGGATATAAGTTCCAGTCAATAAAACGCTATATAAAAAATACCCTATAAATTTCCTTCTTAAACCTGATTGTAGCGTCGAAAATTCAACTTAAACTCTAAATAACTTGGGAAGGAGTGAAAATATGAAAAAAATATTAAAGTCACCATTTTTTATAGAGCGTCAAATTTTGTAAAAGAGTATATCTAAGTCATTTCGCAGTAATGTCCCTACTTGAGCTATAAAATTCCAAAACAAAGGACAACTTTATTTCCATTTTATTTAAATGTAAAATAGAAATGATCAACGCTGTACATCTTATAATATAAATATGGAGAGTTCAATTGATGTGCATTGAATGTTACTAAAAAATTCTATTTCATCTATGATGTTGGAACGGAATATATAGCTGCTAGTCTTCTAGTTCTTAACTCTGGATTCTGTTCTATTTCGACAGAAATATGATTATTATACGTCAGATCTTATATCAAAATAATGCTGAGCAATATAAAAGGGGGAATCACTGATAATCATAATTTTGCATTGAACAGTCGTTCATTTTTCAAAAGGCGGCTTCATTTTCAAACTTTCTAGTACATATTGTACTGAATTTTACCTCATGAGTAAAACTAGAAACAAAAACGTGAGAAATATTGATTTGTGGCTGAGATAGAGGCCAAAAAGTGAAAAAAACTGCCAAAAACTGCTAGAAATTTGGAATGAGACGCTCCAAACTAACCCAAACAAGTTCCCAAAGTAATTCAAACATGACTAGGGACTAAAATTAACATTGGTAATCGTCTATGGCATTTATGAACGCACCGAAAGTAACGTGTAACGGTAACAAGCTGGATCCCAGTAGAAAATAGTAACCAAAAATATTTCATACATTTCCAATGTGTGGATGATCCGTATTGTACTCGTTGCAAAGTTGTGGAGATTCTCTTAACTTGATAATTCTTTTGATAATTGACTCATCACTTTATAATTATACAAATTCTGTATCTTATAATTGTAAGTAATTGAATAATACCTGCTGATTGATAATAATCTTGACAGTAATGAATTGAATGAATATTAATTTAAAAAAAACGTCAACTGGACCAAAAATTAAATTGATATAAACAAGAATTTCTCAATTAATTCAAGGAAAACAAAATAGATTTTGCTGCCTCCAATGTTCCTTACAAAGGAAGATCTTGGTTATATCGCCTTTCAACATAAATTCAATCGATAAGATAGTAGCTACCACCAACAACGGTAAAAACTCAGAAAAGCATTGTGAAAGCTTTACATTTTAATTCAGAAATAAGGAAATCCTTTTACTGATTTTCTGCTTTGCTGAGAGTTTTTAAAGAAAGGAAATTAAATGCTATTCCAACGAAACCAAAAAGAACAAAAGGAATGATCATTTTGGTTTGTTTGTTAATGGGAAATTTCGATTGTAGGACTAACGATTGAAGCCGGGCATATTGTTTGTTCAGCCATCCTTAGCCGTTACGTCATAATCGGTGACGTATTCTGCTGTTTTACGTTTGTCTTATATTAGTTGAATGTTATTTTACACTTAACCTCAAAATTATAATCAGTGACATATTATTATGTTAAGAATTATTTACAAAATATGACAACTGACCTGTCAAAAGTAACAAATAAAATTAACGTCGACATTTGTTGAGAAATACGTTAATGACGTTTCACCCACCCACCGTCTCACCCATTTCATGAATGAGAGATCAAGATGGACAATGTATGACGTAACGGTAAAGGATGGCTGAACAAATTTCAGACGACTCTTGTAGTTGGCGAATAATCGTTACTGGTGTATATGTTATTCGCAATAACCGAAATCGACCGCTGTCCGAATTTTTTGCCCACAACGCGTTTTGTGTATTGCAGTTTACTTACCCTCGACGCGATTAAGAAGATTTCTATCTAGCAGTGGGCAAAACGGATTACCCAGAACGCGTTGTGGGTAAACTATGTTACTCAGGAAGCGGAATAATATTTCGGGTGGCTTTGTTTCGCATGTGGATCTTTTCGTTTACCCACGTCGCGTTCGGGATTTTACGTTTCACCCAAAATGCATTGTCAGTATCTTGACTAAAAAAAAACAAGAAAACTCAGGCCCAAACCCGTTTGATCAAGGTGTGACTATGTATGAAAATAGTAGGAAATAAGAAATAGAAAATTAAAAAAAAAACAAGAAAACTCAGGTCCAAACTCGGTTGATCAAAGTGTAACTATGTATAAAAATATCAGAAAATAGGAACTAAAAAGCTAAAAAAAACAAAAAAAATCCGGGTCCAAATCTAGCTTCGAACCAAGGACGTATGGGTTGTAAACTCAGTATCCTACCAACTGGGCTAATCGGCTTTTATTTTAATGTGTTTTCATGTTTATTAACATAATTATGTTATGTATTTTTTTTTACACCCGTCTTATAACAATGCACTTATATGCCCATAATCCGTTTCATGGATGAAACCCATTACGATACAGATTTTTCATTACGATACAGATTTTTCATCAATAGAAACCCATAATTTTTCAATCAAGCATGCTGTGCATTTGACGTTTATCCAAGTTCCTATGTAATTATTTTAGATGTCAAAGTCAGTACGTATTAAATTTTCGTAGATACCCAACTAAACTAAATGTCTGATATCAGCGATATAGAAGAATTACTATCGACTCCTCCACACATATCGAAGAAAGCAGAAAATGCAGTTCAAAATATTTTGCCCCAAAAATCTAAGAAAGTGTACGAAAATTTTCATCAATGGTTTATGGACTGGAGAAATACAAATAAGATTTCGACATTCGCGAAAATGTTTAAATTGCTTATTCTCAAGAATTGATGGAAACTATGGAATCATCTAGTACATGGACACATTATTTAAATAAAAACGTTGGTGAATATAAACCATAAGACATTTCTAAATATGAGAAACTACAAGCGTTATTAAAGCGAAAGTCCAAAGGATATGTTGGAAAAAAAGCAAAGATATTTTCACCTGAAAATAAAAAAGTTTATCTACGAAGCACCCGATAAACGGTTTTTAATTTCGAGCAAACTCATAGACCGAACTCGTGGCCGAGCGGGTTAGGGCGCTCAATTTGGACTAGACTACAGTATGAGTTCCGGGTTCCAAACCAACCTTGTGTTCAACAAATATATGAAATTTATGGTTTTCGATTATTTATCGGGTGTAGAAAAAATAGCGTATGCAACTCTCATGTAATGGTTATTAATACACTGGCATAAAACATACGAAGCTCGCCTTCGGCTTGTTTCGTATCCCGGTTAATGCTCGTGTATCAATAACCATCATTACATGATCGTTGCATAATATACTATTAATGTTCCGCTAAAATACATATTTTTGTTTGATTATTTGTTATTTTATTCACAACGCGTTCTGGGTAAACTGCAATACATAAAACGCGTTGTGGGCAAAACATTCGGACAGCGGACGATTTCGGCTATTGCGAATAACATATATACTTAGCATATCGTGTGAGTGGGTTACTTGCTTGTACAATGGTCACTCGTTGGATTTCCATTTTGGGTCGGTAAAAATGGTCCGAGTCAAAGATATCACGATTATTCATACACTTGCCAAGTAGGTACATACTTGTAGAGGCGCTCAAACGAAATGCACAAATAATTTGCTTTCACTTGTGGGACCATCCATTTAGTTTCTAAAGACTACCAGAAGCGTACAGATGTTTTTTTTTATTGTTATTTTTCCATTGAACTGGAGGACAAATAAGATTTTGTTGGAATATCTTGTTTTTCTATGAAAATGCCTCGGTCATTTGGATGGCTGAACATAAGAATCGTATTTTTTTTTATTTAGCCAAATGTTCGCGCTTACTTGTAAACTGTACGTGTACACGTCGTGTGAGCACCCAGCTTGCCAGCGCTATTCGCAAAGCTCGTATACTAATTGTATTCGCCAACTACTCGAGTCGTCTGAGCCCGGCTCAAGAAGTCAGGTGACATTTTGGGTATTGAATATATAGCAGATGGCATTGAACAACGACTGCCTTGATGATATCCTTTAGAAATTCTCAAAGTAGTACACTAATTGGAGGTTTATAGCTCCCAATTCTTTGAAAGTCCACCAATTGACTTGAAATTTGGTGAGTAGCTGGAAGATAAGTCGAGGAATAGAAATACGCTATCCTCTGCCAGATTATACAAGATAATGGGTGAATTTCCCACTGGCAAATTGAAGTCTAGGGCTGTGAATTTTATTCCTGCTCCTTCTGTTTTTCTTGATCCATCAGTATACCACCTGATGGTATGCTTTTTGAAAGCATACTTGGTGGATTCATTTTTCTTTTCAATTTTTTGCAGCTTTGTTTTTTCGGAACTGAATTGTTTGGTCTCATCATTTCGTCGGCTACTTCTTCGGAGGATACATTGGAAACTAAGGTGTTCTCATTGTTTGTTCAATTTTTTTTTCTTCTCACAAAATTTTCCATTTCTGCTTCCTAACATTACCTCAAATAATAACAAATGAGCTAGCAACCAATAAAACACCATTAACTTGAAGTGGACGCAAACTTAAGATTGTGTGTTATTGTTCTGCAGTCACATATTTTTGTTATTGGATTTAACCTGGCGCCCTCTGTCATGACCGTAAAATTGGAGTACATGGAGGTCAATTTCCTTATGTAGTCTCTATGCTACTGCGCTTGAATCGGCCTAGTATATCTACTGGCCGTACTAAAAAACATCCATATTCACCAGATTTTTGTTAAACATAAAACCCTAGAGATTTGCGTCATTATTTAATTTGCACTGTTCGACAGCTCCTGCCTTTTCTAATACTTATACAGTATTCTAAAGATAAAAATAAAGTTTGCGAATAAAAGTCATAACAACACGAGAAACAAAAGCTACGGAAAGGATCCGAACGTACCATAACATTATACCTCTCGTTTCGTCCTGCATTCGAAGTGCGTACGGTAGATTTGGTTAAGTGGTGATATGAATAATGTAACAGGTCGTTAGTGCTACACGAAATCATTGTTAGTTGGTTTTCCCGTTTTGTTTGGAGGCTGGTAACAATATTTGACTACGACAACCCTCTTAATTACATTTAAATATGAAAAAAATCGTGGGGATGCTGATGTCAACTCTACTGAATTATTTCAGGAACGTGTACGAAGGACGAGCAACGGTGGAAGCATAGTAATAAGTTAAACACATCATGCAGTTTTATTTTAGAATTTCAAGAGCTTATACAAAATCATATCCATTCCAATTTTTCCGATACTGGCTACAGATTTTGCTTTTGTCACTATTCGTGGTTAATTTCTATGTCATTTTTAGTTACTTTCCCGCTTATCAGAATAAATATTAATTCATCAACCGTAAATACAATTTATCCTCAACAGCCAAGGCAATTTATAGCTAACGGGTTGGCAAGACTTCAAGACATTGTCAGATCATCTGGTAAAATTCCCCAGTTTGTTTAGACGTTTATTGACATTCGATCATCGTCTAGTATCAACAAGTTTTTTTGGTGCTTTCAAATTCATTGTTTCTTCAAGAATAAAAAAACAGTTACTTTCATAACTGGTTATTTAGGCAAATCTGCAGTGTGTAGTTAATAAAATGCCGAAGCAGCTGAACAGTGAATGTCAAGAGATGTTAACATCTTTGCTAAGCTATTTTGAACGAGAATGCCGAAATGGGTGCCCGCTTCTTCCGCTTACTGTTCTAAGAGACGTAAGTAATAGTATTTGCCATTTGTATAAATTATTATTGAGAACTGTCAATCTAACATCAGATTGACTTTTCTAGTCTTCGTAAACTACCTAAAGGAGAAATATACAGCTTGGCAACATCACAATATTTTGTTCTGCAACGTCATCGTCTTTTTATCGTAAATAAACTATATTGACATGCCAAAATATCATCAACTTCAGATAACTTTCTAGTTAAAAAGAACTACTTGTGGCTTGTGCTTGTTTTTTTCCCATTTTCAATCGTCTTCTATTTTATCAATTTGAAAAAAACTTGATTCCAATAATTTCCAACAATAATTGGTTACCTTCAAGAACAATTTTGCTTTTGAACAACAAAACTACTTCCATTATCAGGATTAGTCTCCTTCAACTTCACCTTATACGGTTCATGACAATCATTCTATATTGAATTATATTCTGAAAATTCATACTACTTATACTAATTGAACATTTTATAAAAAAACACAAACTGGAAAAGAACATAAGCAATTTTAACGAATCCCTATGTAATTAAAATGTCATCAAGTAAAAAGCTTCAGACCATGAAGATTGAAACAAAGAGACATTTTTTTGCAACTACGCCTCTACTTCAGTTCAGAGTTTAGAGTTTCACTTTTGAAAAAGTTGTTTTTTTATAACGTAATGTGAGCTCACATTTCAATCAAACGTGGATAATATAATGAGAATTACAGTTTAATCATAAGGGTTCAATTTCACTTTCCACTTTTTCATATGACATAATCGTAATATGTGAGTTTCAGCAGTAGTTACCATAAAATCAACTTAGTCCAATTGGCGATGTCTTCGTCAGCCCAAAACTGGCTTGTTAAATAGTACATTTTCACCAACCCTTGATCAGTAGCTAGGGATAACTACGTCTTAGCTGAAAAACGATTTTAGCCTGCATATCATTATCTTATCACTACTTATTTCAAGGAGCGTGACAATTTTCAGAATTTTCAGATACAGAGCAGAGAATCGAGAAATACCTCCAATGAAGAGGTCAGACTCCTTCTTGTCTCACCCGCTATGCACAGACGATCGAGCAAACTTTTCTTTTATGTTTTTGGTAATCGGACTAAGCCCCTCGGATGATTCATAGTTTGGCAGGTTCATCTGAAGCTTCGTGGCATTGTTAAGATACGAGGAAACAAGGCACATATCTGTAATAAACCTACATATGGCGTACGGTACCTATTTTACCGAGTAGAATTGAAAATACAAAGGTCACTGACAGTACCAACGCCACTGGATAAATCAATATCAGTCAATTGACGGAGTAAGAGGGAAGATCACACGCACGTCCTTGCCAATAAGAAGTCAGCTGGTCAGGCCTTCTGATATAAATCACCAATTATGTAATTCGGGGGTGTGTTAATTATGGTTTTCGTACAACGCTGCCAGAGCTTGACATGACAAATTTGGAAAAGTGTTCATCTTTTAACATTCAAAAATTGAAAAAATAATTAACGTTTAATCATATTGCTAATAATAAAAAGTCCCTTTTCTAATTATTAACACTACATACTTAGTACTTCAGCTTTTTCATAGTTAAACGTGGTAATATCGAATGTTTACGACTGCATTCCTTTCACGGCTTCAGATAAACTTCCCAAAGTATAGTAGGTCATTCACGAACTCCACTGAGGTCAGTTGGGCTGACCAAAGCTTAAGTACATACATTTCATTTAAAGTGATAGTGAGATATAAACGGAAAATTTTATGAAATTTGAATGAGTGATTGGCAGTCCTCAACTATTACACAACCGTGACTAACCAAGGTTCTCATCATAGTTGTTAACAACCTGTGTACATTCCGTGGATGAATTTACCTACTGTCTGTTTGGCAGTCACTAGGACCAATTTTCCTTTGTTTAGTTTATGGAGCAGATGGAATTTCAGGTTAGTTTTGCAACCAGATTAATTTTCAGTTACTCCACCTCCTGGTTCAGAAATAGCTGCACGTTGAAGGGCTGGGATCTTGCAGCTCTTATCGACGATTGTTGATTTCCTGACTACAGGAGAATTTGTGCACAGTAGCAGAATAAAACAGATTATTGTGTGACTTGGCATAACTTAGTGGGTAACAACCGAATGACATGTTGCAAATTCATTGGACTACACTCAAGGACAAATATTTTGAATAATTGGAATGAATATTTTGTCAAAATTAGAGAGAATTCAGTGTTATTAAAAGCTTTTAGTTATAGTTTCATACTTTCTAATTTGAATAAGTAATTAGATTCATGTTTATCGCCCTTTATTAACCTAACATAAATGTTTATAGTTGCTAGCGTTGTTTCCATCCTATATAGCCACGGGAAACTATATACACATAAGTGTTCCTATTTAAAGTTGGACATGAAATTACTTTAGTCAAGTTCAGCATCCATTTTGCCTAAACTATCAGCCTTAACTAATTAACAAAGTAACTTCGTACTAAAACATTCAAGCAATTGATTCATTTGTCTGTTTTCACTATAAGTTATTATCAATTGTTTGCAATTTTTTGGTAAAAATGAGCAATTATGCTTAACAGTAGGAGTGCTAAATTGGTGTTAAGGTGACCAGACCATTTTGAACAATAAGTTATTTTTCACGTGATATTTCAGGATGATAAATTGTTTATCCACTGCATGTTTCTGGATGTGTCTGAAGGGATAGTATAGCCTAGTGGAGAAGTTTTTCCAAGGAAGCGTTTCATGTAAGAATTCTGCTACTTTTCCAGATCAAGACGTAGTTTTTACGCAAGGTCATCTGCATACACTTGCAGCTCCACCACTTTTCATCCTAGAGATCTAAGCTATCTATCAAGATCGATTAGATTCGAGAAGCATCTTCATACCTTCAAGCTTAGATGGCTTATATCCAAATAGTGAAGGTCGTCTCTATATCCTTTTCATTTAAAGTTAAACCAATGGAGGTCAAGAGGGTTTTTTGATGATATAGTCCTCGCAATCTTCTTGTTATCAAGGGACTGGGTGATGTTTTAAATGGGGTTGTGAATCGCTAAGATGTCTATATGCCTGAATGTCTGAATGTATCTTAATCACACTTAATATATTTTCATCTAGATGGAAATTGTTTTTGTTTTTTGTTTTGAAAATTTGGATCGCGGATAACATTTTCGTGAGACTTTTAGGATTATCCATATTCAATCCTATAATCTTCATTGACTTCGAAATTTAATCAACTAAAAATAGTAATGTAACTAATATTATGAAACAGATAGGTATAATTATGGAATCAATAAGATATAGATCTACTTGTTATACAGAGTAAGTCATGAGGAACTGTACATAGTCCTACATCGTATGTCAAATGGCAAATGAAAAGTCTGATCCCATATTTTATTTTTTTCTCACACGATTGCTCAACTTGAAAAAAATCAAATTCAACTGAAAGTTTAGCATCATGAACCAAAAATTATCATTTTTCTTGTAAAAATTTGACTGCTTGTATATTAGACACCAAGGTGGTGACCATATCATTGATCGAGCATCAAAATTATTCCGTGAGAGGCTTAGCCCCGAGCGGAATAAGGTGCGTGGCTTATGGATGTCTTCACCACCGTGGTGTATATACCATTTTTTCCTCCACTTGCTAAATTTAAGACAGAAATTGGAAATGAAAAATGTCTTGCGAGAATTAAGTAGCTCATGAAGGTACATTCGATTTTCCACTCATGAAATAAAAATAAAGTAGTCTGATGCAGATTGACATTTCCACTGGTAAAACTTATTTTCAAACAATATTTATAACTATTGTGTTTGAGAAACAATTGTGCGCAATACGTGTAAAATATGAACAAATGTTTTGGTATATAGAGGTTAAGGCACCGTTAATCGGTGGTAATTCAGTGGGTTGAGGTTAGCTACCAGTTTCCAGCAACAAGAGATTCTCAAATTTCACTAATCATAATGTTAAACGTAGAAACATTCCTCGATTCATGGTTTTCTGCAATCAACGTAAAATAAACAACACATTTTAATGTCCTAATCAAATTTTGACAATGTCAATCTACAAATCGGTAGGGAGCGCCCCAATCGTTCAAGTTGATTTCTCCCCAGGCGTTCATCCCGTCGGCTGACTTACACGTATACTGTCTGTTCCCGCTCCTCACCTAACCCATAGATTATGAACGCACTCCTTATGTCATCAGTCATTTTTGGTTGAGCACGAATTTTAGACTAATGGTAGTTTTATTCAAATAATATTATCTCGTTAGGTAATTTCAAGCAGCAAATATGTTGAAGAGCATCTTCTGGGTATTTAAAATTATGTTGCGCAAGTTTTTGTTGAGCTTAGGTTAACAATAGAAAAAAGTATTAATTATAATAGAAAATTCAACTTCTCAGTGAACAATTCAAAGCTAGTAGTGGAAAATTAAAATATTTGACAATAGGGTACAGGCATAAATTTTGCTATTGGTGGGGATTGACGCTTTATCAGGTCTCCTAACACCTTGCATGCCTATTTTTTCAAAAAAATATAAACGTTACTTTTAAAACGATTTTATGAATCACAAAATTCAAAAGTTCGCCAAAACGCGCTTTACGTCATAAAGATGGCTGCCCCATGGTGTGATGTTATTTGTTTCTGGAAGCTTTAAAAATGGATAAGGCCGAGAAAAAAACTTTGTATTCCAAGTATGGCATTGTTCCTGTGTGTAAATCAACCTCTATTAAAATTCCAGACAAAATATTTGTTACTTTACCTGGTAGCGCAAGCAAAAATACACTTAAAAGAAGGGCATTACTTTTGTTTGTGAAGACCATTTTAATGTAAGTACCTACCTCTATGCTGGTAATTTTTATTCTTAAATAGTTTGAGGTTATGTACCTATATGTCTAGGAATCAACCATAAAAACATCATTTTCTTACGACCACACATCGAAATATGGCTGGTATATGTTATATAAATAAAACATAGTTTAAATCGTACTAACGATAATGCTTTAACTCCTCTTATTTCCTCTGCATTAAAGCAGCTGTTTGACTTCATAAATTCAAGCAGCATAAATGAGTCTAATTTGGGCAAGTTATTAGTTTGTGCTTCTACAAAACCCTCGCTAGCCATATCTTTACTCACAAAATATGAAAAAATCGTCACTGAACACTGAACTAATGAATAATAGTACATTGTTTACCGGGTAGGAAAAGCTTAACATTCCTGGACGACTGTGAAGATTGCTAAGTCGAGGCGCAAGCCGAGACTTAGCAACACAGAGTCCAGGAATGTGGCTTTTCCTACGAGGCAAACATACTATTTTTCCGCAAATCGTTTAAAATTCGACAGATATTGATTGATTTAAAAAAAAAAACGCGATAATTTTATCCCCAAATAAATGGTGCTTTGAAATTCCTAATAAAATTACTTGGGTTACTATGGAAACGTATTGAGGTTGAATTGTCAAACTTGACGCTTATAAATTTAATTGCTGGTGTTCTCGAAAGTAAAATGATAAGTGATGATGAGATTTCCATTCCTGGGACTCCTCCAGAGCTGGTTGAGGCAGTGAATACTGCTTCATTAGAATTATTGCCAAAGAAATTTCTATCATTTATGTAGAACACTAACAACTGTACGGAAATATCATTTCCTTACAGTAAGGAAGTCCTGACTTTTTCTTCAAGAAATTTTGACAGGAATGTCAAAATCTCCTATCGATTTGCGGAAAAATATATTCTTCCAAAAGTTTTCAATTATCCTCGTAAATATAGAATATTTATGACCACTTTCCACTTTACGTTGACTTTTAGAAATAAAAAAAGCTCACACAAACACGTAATGGTCTCAAACAAATATATAAATGATATTTTTACGTCGATGAAGCAATTAATAGTTGATTAGAATACAATATAAACAGACAACTACACATAACCTAATGCAATACCGGCCATATTGACAAAGAGATATGACATCACACGTATCATCGGTAGCGTTCGGAAATCCTCCGGTTGTGGTAAGAAAGTGCATTGAAATTTGAATTTTATTTTAAAATTTGGGAGTAATGTCCAATGGAAACTGGTTTATTTCCTATTATCAGTAATTTTTGATATCATATTTAATATTATAAATTAACATTCAAGCAAAATATGAAATATGCGTGTACTCTATTAGTGGTTCTATATTTCTAATAACACAAATGTTTCATTAATTTTCGAATCGGCTCTTAACACACTATTTTGAATAATACTAAAACATGCATAGGTAGTCACCCGGATCCTTGACTTCGACTCCGTCGATAGAAAGGAATGGTTTATGGAGAAAATAGATACACGAAACAGCGTTGTAACGTTTTATCAAAGTTGAGGACAAATCAAAACTCCCGTTCAAAAATAATTATAAAAAAATATCAGTGGAATTTCACAACTTTCTCTGTACGTATATTAGTGAAGAATGGAAGCAAACACTTTTTAATTGCCATTTAACATTCTCCATCATAGGGGTCTCCACACGAAATAGCAGAATAAACAGTTTCTCATGACTCACCCTGTATTCATTTTATCATCAATGTGTTATCTGTTATTTTAATGAAGACATGCCACTTTATTGGCAAGGTTGTCAAACTATACAATGATGTATCCTTTTCAAATTATAGGTCGACCGTATGTGGCCCAGATTATGACCACCTATATTTGATCGATACTTTCACATGAACGTACTAATAACTTCTAATAATGATTTATTGGCAAACACATTATTAACCGAAGAGACATTGTCTTCCAGATAGCGACTATATATTTCGAAGATTAGATATTCGACGTTTGCATAGCTAACATTGAGGCTTTCGTGTTACTACGAAATTAATTGCCACACAGATAACTAGATTGTTTACCTGCTTGTCTGTCAAGATTATTCTATTGTTTTGTGAATTATACCTTAATCATAGGTTGTTTATTAGAATGAATTTGCACAGGCTGTAGACGCAAGACAAACTAATTAAAACCATTCGCCTGGTGGCTCTGAAATATCAAATATAGGGACGTCTTGAACCAACTCAATTAACCATTTTATAAAAAGAAATTAAATGTTAGTCCAGGTGAATAAGTTTTTTTTTGATGACCGAATTCTCATCGCGTTGAATTTATTTATTTATCCAAATGATAAGAAGAGAGATCGTAAATACTTGGATGAAAAATACCATGGGTAATGGTTTCTTGTGATTTAAGATCTTATGATGTCATAACCCAACCTCAATCTTTATATTTCACAAAGGAAACTAATTGGGCTTGACACTTTTTTTTCCCGGATATATGCTATTAATTCTACTTTTACTTTCAGAAGCTTTCATGTTTTTGTGGATGTAACATAACACAAAAACATCTTTGTTTTGTGTTTTCTGCTTTCCCAAGCAACGAGTCGGCTCTCCGGCTCTCTAAATTTAATCAGTGAATCAGTAGCGGGCTATCAAAGTTTTCGACAACTTCGCAGCAGCTTCAAACTAATATTTGCTTTGAATTCAGCAAGTATTCCAATGTAGGTTCCTTCTTCCACTAAAAAAAACATATTCTTCTCGCTTCTATAGTTCAAGCTAAATTATTTCCTTATTTTTCAGTGTATAGAACTCACAGTTAGGTGGAGATGCTGTTCTCGCCTAGTCTCAGTAAAATTTATTACACAATAACTTATCGCTTTAATGGGAGCTAGACTATCTGACCTGATAATATCACCTTGCCATTAATATCTTCGTTGTTTGTCCTCATCCATACACTGCCATCCCAGTCTTTTCTATTGCTATTAGAGCCATCTGTATACCATTGAATGGCATTATTTCAAAGTATGGTGATGGTATTGGGATCCCATTCTTTCTTGTTGCTGTATTCCTTTCGAATTTGAAGATAATGTTCCTCGTCGTCGATAGAGATTAGATTAGATTTTAATGGGGGTGGCTCTTCGTCCTATCCCACCGCGACCTTTGCAGATCTATTGTGGTCCTTTCTATATTTCGAGCTCGATATCTAGCTCTATTTTTTTGTATTAGACTTATTAGCCTGTAAACCGCCTCTTTTCCTTCGGTTTTTCTTCTCCGAGTAAGTGAAACCGCACACTTGCTAGGCTTTCGCACTCGTAGAGTATGTGTCTTCTTCCTGCATAGGCTGTCATCTGCTAGGTCAATTGTGTGCAAATGTTTCATCAGCCTACAATGTCCGGTTAGCATTTCCACCGTCATCCTTGTCGTTTCTCGACTTTGGCACAGTAATCGTCGTCATTGAACAATTTCTACTTATCCACGTAATGGCTTTCACTATGACTGCGTATATCCAGTCTTAGGTTTCTTGTGCTTCAATCCTAATATTTTTCCCTACCGGATTCCTGCATCGTCAGAGCTATTTTTGTTTTGTATGTTATTACCTTTGCGTGTTTGTACCACATGTTTCCACCTATCCCTATACTCTGTAACCAGGCAGATTCACATTTATTTTGCACTCGTGAATAATTCTAAAAATCGGAGGTTATTTGTTATAACGGAATAAACATAATTTCTTAACGGATTTTAAATTTCAAAAAAGGTTGGTATCTGCCACTGTGGCAAATATGTCCCAATTTCGAGTATCTCTTTGTTTCCGTTTACATTTTCCATATCACTTAGCTGGTATCTGTCCAGAAGTTGATTCAATTGTAGATGGACCATAAAGTTTATCAACTATGGGTTGAAGTGGATCGTTATCTGGGCCCTGAAATTGCTATATTTTGTGTTACATCCTGAACCTTATCGATTTTTCTATTTCAGTCAGTATACCGGAATTATGGAAAAATGTTTTATCATATTGATTTAAGCTGACTATATATTAACAAAATTACAAATTTTCCGAGAACTATTTGAACACACCATTAGATACAATCTAGAAGATGCCTCTAATTATAATAAAGGACAAATGTTTCATAAAAAGAATTAGAATAGGTCACTTCCGATCGAATCACTCACAGTAACCTCATGTTATCAGGAAATCTCCCGCCTGTGAATTCTGTAACAAAGCTAGACTTACAATTTCTCATGGGATTTAACCAGTGTTGTCTAGCT
>CAJUYH010004156.1:0-28496 GCA_910591685.1 Galerucella tenella | reverse complement strand
CTTAACTCTTGTACCCTCTATTTGTACGAGGCTTGTTCAATTGAAACCCATCTTTGGTCCAGGAAAAATTTATTGACAAGTACAGTTACAAATAACTACCACTACCATATGGGGCACATATCCCACTGTTTCACCAACCGATGTATACCCTGCTTATAGAATTCTTGTGGCTGCTGCTGAAAGAATTCTTTCACAGCGTTTTGTACTTCTGCGTCCGACTGAAAACGGTTACCTTTTAACGCCTTTTTTAGTGGCCCAAAGATGTGAAAATCGCAAGGCGATAAATCGGGACTATAGGGTGGATGCTCTAATATCCTCCATTTCTTTCGTTGCAGATTTTCTTTCACTACGTTGGCAACATGAGGCCGAGCATTATCACATTTGGACGGATTGTTAACAACAAACGCCATTTCAAAGTCACAATACTTAAAATCGCTGTCAAATATAAACGAAATAAACAGATCAGTGTGACGTTTGCATACACTACTAATGTTGGAAAACGTCAGTTGAATGATCACAATTGTTTCCAAGGCTAACCTGACCAAAGATGGGTTTCAATTGAACAAGCTGTGTAGTTTTGTAACGGCAAACACCTATCTATATCGCTTCTATTAGTGAATATTTGCACTTGAAATAAACAAAATACTTCTGGAACAACAGGTATTACAATAAGTTCTATCATTTCTCTGTAATGAGGTGAACTAGAAAATGAATTATTGAAGAATAAGCTTCAACTTTTCCTTTCTTCGATATATTAACCTGAAAAATTAAATCACCAAAAATCGACAAAACGCATAAGAAATAATGGAAATGGACTGGGAAATCATTTCTAATTATTATCCCCTCCACTTTCGGCCTTATCCCTTATATATACCTCCTAAATACATTTCTTCCGTTCTTTTCAGAAAAGAAATTCACTTTTAATCCCTTAAAAAGTTTCTCAAACTTCCAAGGCATAAACGTTGATAAAGTTCCTCCTTCAATCTGTCAAACTTTTCTAACTCTATTCTGTAAATGGTCGGAATGACGTTGTCACGAGGAGGGAGATTTCCATTTCGTATTTATTATACAAGGGTAATCGAATTGGGGGCCAGCGAGAACATTTCGGTTGTAATTAACTATTTTATTGATGAGAATGGGTGAAAGGGCGCGTCTAAAAACTCCAAGTTTTGGCAAGTGAACGTATAGATGACAAATGTTGAATTGCATATTTTCTTGGTGTCCCTCGACGTCTTGACAGTCTCATATCTCGAAAAATGTTTATAAGAAATAGTGCTACATTTTTAAACAAATTTACACCTCCCATTTTAGTTGCTGCATCATATAGAGTGTTCCAAAGTTCGAGTAAAAAACATTTTCAAAATCTGAACCACAATTTTTCTACAGAAGAATTGATTGACAGTTCACAAAATAATTATAAAAATCAACCTAACCACTTCTGTAAAAGTGTCCAATTTTTGTTAGCCAGATGGTTTCGATGGTCAGTTTATTATATTGGAAATACGTTTCACAGGTATATTCAAAAAATAATTCCTGGACTAGACATTCTAAATTAAAAAGTTAAAACGTACGGATTATTTACTGTTATGATCGTTTATTTTTGATCGAGTTAAATACTGTTGACCAGCGGGAGATTGAAACAGTAAAACACCCAATCCACAAATTTGATATTTAATTTCTTTGTTTACCTTTGAACTGTTTAAATTGAAAATCTCTGAACCTTCACCTTTAGGCTTGAATTTTCCCCTTCGAATACTTGTTTTATCTTTGCTGCGTCCGTTCCCGTGCTGTTGTTAATATGCTTGGAGGGATTTTGTCAAAATTCGATGAACAGTGGTCAACACGAACGGAGTACTTCAGGAAATTGGATCGTTCTGTAAATACTTAGCTATGATTGGATGTGATTGATTATATGATAATCAAACATTTGTAGATACGGTTAGGTGTAGAGTCGGTATATTAAATTTAAACCGAGAGATATGAAGACTTAAAAACCAATGAAAAAAATACACCAATTTGGGTTTGTTTTATATCAATTATAGAACCACGAATTCAAATAATTTAAAATACCATTGGCTGTATAACTGGGAAGGAACTGATAATTGTGTGGATAAAAGTTTTCATCGCCAACCGTCAGTAAAGCCGTCAATTATCAGATTGATTTCCGGAAGTGAACAAACAGTTTACCTTCCTTTACTTTATCTGCCGCATTTGCGGCAGGTAAAGTAAAATGCGGCAGGTAAAGTATTTTGACTTTGACATTATACTCGAAAATCATTATCTGTCAGTGTCACGCTTCTCCCTATCACGGCTCGATAATAGTTTCCTTGCGACTTATTTATAACAAATTATTGTTGGAACTCCTTTGACTTTTATAATGCTCCAGGGTGTACCTTCAATTTAAATACCTAAAACAAATAATATGTAGATTTAGTCTATATTTGCTGTTTACTTTGTCATAATAAAATGCAATGAAATATACCTACCTCAGTTTCTTACATTCTGAATTCTGAGCAGTTGTCGATAAAATTTTGTATGCACCACGTCAGAAAAGTGTCTTTATCGGACTCGCCTGTTATTCGCCTCGCTTCGCTCGTCTCATAATTTCAGACTTGTCCGATAAAGAATCACTTTACTGCCTTGGTACATAAATAACTATTATCGCCAACCGTCAGTAAAGCCGTCAATATTATCAGATTGATTTCCGGAAGTGAACAAACAGTTTACCTTCGCGACAGGTAATAGATATTTATGATATTGAATATCGTATTATGAATTTAAGATACGAATATAATGCAATATTTTACTTACTAGAAATAATGTTATTTATCGCCAACCGTCAGTGAAACCATCAATTATCAGATTGATTTCCGGAAGTAAACAAACAGTTTACCTTCCTTCACCTCATCTGCCGCATTTACAGGTAAGGTAAAGTGACATATGCGGCAGGTAAAGTATTTTGACTTTGACATTACTCGAAAATCATCATCTGTCAGTGTCACGCCTATTACGGCTCCATAATAGTTTTCTTGCGATTTATTTATAACAAATTATTGTTGGAACTCCTTTGACTTCAGGAATTAACTTTTATAATGCTTCAGGGTGTACCTTCAATCTAAATATAACAAATAATAAGTAGATTTGTTCTATATGTGCTGTTTACTTTGTCATAATAAAATGCAATGAAATATACATCAGTTTCTTATATTCTGAGTTCTGAGCAGTTGGCGATAAAATTTTGTATGCACCACGTCAGTAAAGTTTCTTTATCGAACTCGCCTGTTATTCGCCTCGCTTCGCTCGTCTCATAATTTCAGACTCATTGGTGATTCATTTTGCGAACTGTCAATTTTGACGCGTTCACTTAAGTTTGGTATAATTGTATCGACATGAGTTCCGACTATGAAAGTGTGGATTCTGATATAGAACTTGCTGCAAATGACGCAATACAAACCCTAGTACCCGCTAAATCCCGCAATGGATACGAATGAGAATGTAAGCGATTCGAAGACTGGTACATTCTGCAAACTGTCAACTCTGACACGTTCATTCCAATTTATTTTACTTCACTGCACTAGCGCGGTAAAGTATCTCATTACGAAACTCATATCAGTATCGTTATGTTTGTACATATTGGTAGTAGGTGAAGTATTTTGACTTTGACATTACTCGAAAATCATCATCTGTCAGTGTCACTCCCTATATAGTCTCAATAGTTTTCTTGCAATTTATTTATAGCCATAAAAGTAGATCGTCAAATTTTATTTAGTATTTGAATGAATTTCAAAAAGTCCATTAGCTGAGGCACATCGCAGTTTTCACCAAGTGCCTCTCCTATTTGATTGGGGATGTTATGAATTTGCCTCTATAGCCGGAACTTTCCATATTCCAATAGTACGTGACTTACTGACAGAGGCTGATTGCAGCTGTCGCACACTGATGCCGGGGAATGGGACATCAGATAGTCATGGGAGAATCTTGTATGTCCAATTCTGAGGCGCGATAAGATCGTTTGCTATCTTCTTCCCATCGGGAATGATCCCCAGGGGCTCACGTACTTCTTTATTCTGAGGAGCTTAGAGTTTGATTCAGTCCAACGGTCTTGCCAGTATTTATAGACTGAATATTTCACGAATGTTTTTGCATCCAAAACAGAAACTTTGAAGACTGTGAGAGAATTGAGGTCCTGGATTGATTTCCTTGCTCCTGTGTCTGCCTGTTCGTTCCCGGGAATTCCAACGTGAGAGGGTACCCACATGAATTTAACAGATTTTTGAGCCTCTTGTAGCTGGAGAAGTTTGTTTTTAACTATTTGTACCAAGGAGTTTGAGGGATAAATGTGCTGGATACTATCGATGGAGCTTAGAGAGTCAGTAATTATTAATAACTGCTGGGAATCCACATTACTCGCAAAAAGCAACGCTTGGTGAATTGCATATAATTCACCAGTGAAGACGCTCGCAGTTGGGGGTAATTTGATTTTGATAGACTCGGTAGGTGCAATAACGGATGCGCCTACTCCATTTTCCATCTTGGAAGCGTCTGTGTACAGTGGGGTATATTGGAATAGTTGGGAGATTTTTCTATGGAATGCGTTTTTTATTACTTTTGCATCTGTTTCTTTTTTGTCAAGTTTTAGTGGAGACGTGTCACAGTTTGGGTGTTTTGATAACCACGTAGGTAAGGATTTGATGTTTGCAGGAAATATATTAGGGATGGAGATGCTAGGGGTGTTTAGAGATCTATTTACTCTTTCATAAAAAGCAGGATCGGATCTTTTCTTCCTATCATATTATAGTCGGCACGGAATCGGTCAGATATGGTTTTTGGATACGTGGGGTGGAAGGGATTTGAAGAAATAGATATTGCATATGAGAGGCTAAGAAGATGTCTTCGCAAGTTTAAAGGAAGTTCAGAGGCTTCACAGAGTAAACTGTCAATTGGACTCGAACGGAAAGCCGCTAGGCAAATTCTAATTGCAGAGTTTTGTATTGGATTTAAAAGGTTCAGTGTTGCTTGCTTGTCACTCCTAATTTAACACTGCTCAACACAACTCTTAACTTTGTCAACTCGACCTCGTTTCTTGGAATGACACTCGACTGTAAACTCTCCTGGGAGCCGCACATCCGTAACCTTATTTGCAAATCTACCAACGGACTCAATATACTACGATCTCTATCTAGCAGAGCCTTGGGCTCGGATTCTACCTGCCTCATTCGCCTGTACCAAACCATAATCAGATCTCGATTAGAATACGGTTGTATAGCCTACGCTTCAACCTCAGTTCTTCATATTCTGAATTCTGAGCAGTTGGCGATAAAATTTTGTATGCACCACGTTAGTTAAAGTGTCTTTATCGGACTCGCCTGCTATTCGCCTCGCTTCGCTTGTCCGATAAAGAATCACTTCACTGCCCTGGTACATAAATAACTATTTTTATGATAGAAAAGCTCTGAGAAAAATCTTTTGTTCAGTTTAAATAACTTGTCTGGGAGTTCCTTGTTTTTCTTGTTTCTATGACTCTAATTTCACAGAGCGGTTCAGGACTATGAAGACACCTCTAGAGCCATATTCAACTAACTGGTCCGCCAATTCATTATCTGCAATCCCCCAATGTCCTGGCCGGCCTGTTAGGGGATCCTCTTCAGTGTATTGCCAGGTAATGCAAATGAATTGCATTTATTATACAGAGTGTTTCCAAATGACACTTACAACGTTTGCATGTAGATACCTCTCGTAAAATTGGACAAAATGATATAGGGATTAAGAGATCCAGCCTAGTTACTTTTAGGGATATAGGGTGTGAAAGTTATGAAAATTCAAATGTTTTAATTTGATTACTCTGAAAACGTTGAATAAATTGATTTAACATTTGGCAGGTTGCTGTAGCTGCATGAAATCTTCCTATTTTTGTTGTTGATAAAATCATAAGTGTTGACTAAAGTTTTCAATAATGTTCTCTAAATGTTTAAGATGCATTGATTTTTCAGAAATTAGCTCCCATTACATATTCTTACCATTAGTAGTCTGGTAGTTGTTAAAAAAAAATACAAAAATAGTTATTTATGTATCAAGAGCGAAAAGTAATACATTATTGCTTGAGAGTTATGTGATACATTATTGCTTTCGAGTGATTACCGAAAGTAATTACTCGAAAGCAATAATGTATCACCTTACTCTCAAGCGATAATGTATCACTTTTCACTCTTATTACATAAATAACTATTTTCATTTTATCATTAAAAAGTGATCTTGCAGACTCCATTAAAACATCAAATCTTGAAAAATACAAACTTTTTGATATGTGAAGGTTATGCGTTTTTCACGTGAAAATCATTGATGAATACAAAATTGATTAAAAATTGCTTCAAATGCCAGTGGCGTAAAAAATGGGAGGGTGAAGGTGACACATTCTTCCAAATTTACACCACTGGATCAATAATTGAAAAAAAAAATTCCATACGCCCTTTCACATTTAAAAACGACCTGCCAAATGTTGAATCAATTTATTCTACCATTTTAAAGTTATCAAATTAAAACATTTGAATTTTCATAACCTTGTCACCATCACCTTATCACCATAACCTTATCTCGAAAAGTAAATAGGCTGGACCCCTTAATCCTTATATCAGTCTGTCCAATTCTACGAGAGGTATCTACCATCAAACGTTCGTTGTCCGAAAGTGTCATTTGGAAACACCCAGTATATAGCGTATTACGTCTTATAAACTCATAGCTTCTATTTTATTTTGTTATATTTCTTCATTCCATGCGATCTCCTGCAATCCTTCTCCAGTTCTCTATTTCTAACTGTTTCAAGTCCTCCTTCACATCATCCACCCATTCCCCTTTTCTTCTAACCTACATCACCTCCAAAAAGCATTTTCTTCACACACATTTTGTCAACCATCCTACCCACATGGCATAACCATCGAAGCCGCTTTGCTCCAATTTTACTTGTATTACATGGTGCCTCATAGATGTCTTAGATTTCTTTGTTCGTTTTTCTTCTCCACTGCCACACATCCTTACTTTTTCCGTATATTTTTCTTAGATTTTAAGTTTTAAAATTGACAACCTATATATACGTACCTGCCTACCAAATTTTCTTGTACATTTTACAACTTGTCTCGACATTATTTCGGTATTGATGATAAAATATAAAAGCCATTCAGCTGCAGCTCTCGGACTTTATAGTTCAGTTATATACCTTCGATTACTATTGGCTTTCTAATACAGTCTTTTCTTGTTCCATTTTTCAAAAACGTCGGCATCAAACAGGAACTATTTTCTATTCTACCATAAAAGCTACAAAGTCAAGAGGTGTATTGAAGGGAATAACACTTTCCCAGAATACACTCTTGAACTTGTTTTGCCTCACACAGACGCCACAAACTTTATAAATAGTTCAGTTCTGGCTTTGTGTCGCATTCTATATTGCTCTCAAATAAATCGTTATATTATTAAAATGTGATGTCAATATTATTTCTAGAAGTTGGTGAATATATTTAAACATGAGAAATTTGCAATTATGATGTTATAATGGAGCAGTGACAAAGGAGAGATTGTATCACTTCACATAAAGTGGCTAATACTTACAGGTATTAACAAATATATCAAAAGCTTCCGTTTCTAGGGAGCTCCAAAAAGTCGTTTGGTGCATAGATCATCTATAAAAACCAATAAGAATTAAATCTAAGCTATATCATTCTACCGATGTTGCATTTGAAGTTATTCAACAAATTTCTTGTGTAAAAAAACGTGAAGAATATGTTTTGTTCCGCCGATATCGATTGGTTCTAGCTAAATAATATTTATCGTATGAAGATACGATCACGTCTACGAAGTTTGGCGACTTCCCAAACACCTATTAGGCGACTTGAAAGTGTTCGCATTCGTTTTTCCTTCAATATATACTTACTGCCGGTTAACAACGTTATTAAGTAATGCTAACGAGAATTTAAAGTGGCTGTAGTAATGAGAAATTAATAAATTTTAATCATTTATGGACATTGATTAGTTGTTTCGGATTAAAATTTTCACGTGCTGCAGCTTTACTTCAATATTTAATTTTCATGAATTGGTTTTGAAAGTGAATATTATGTAGCCGTGAAGTATATATCTACCATTCTTTGAACAGACCCGAGTGAGCTTAGTTGAAATGTGGAAGTTTTGTGGATAAATCGCCCTTTCAGATAAACGATTGCTTCTTCACAATCCAAATGATTATCAAAAAATGCTGCTAGAGAAAAAAAGTTTTCACCCGACGTGGCACGCTGACCTACATAATGAAGTTGAAAAAGTTTGTTCCACACTGCTACTGTATAAAACGTATTTTGAACGTTTGATTTAGATTTGATAAGTCGACTGATCGACCTATTTCACTGCAACCTTCTCAAATTTATTTTGGCTATACTAACCTAGTTTATGTTCTACAGCTTGACTTTCATTGTGTAGCCAATAAGCATCAATAATAAACTTTCCATCTCCTTTTTTGCCGGTTGCTCCTTATAGTCTATTACAGAAAACCGTACGTTGTACCTTACCTCTTACCTTACCTCTTACCTTACCTCTTCTAGAAGGTGTTCACAGTGGTTCAGTTTGTCAACCTCATCGTGCTTATACATCTTACACTGAGCTGAATGCAATTTTTGTTTAACCCTTATAATACCAAGCGGAGTGCAAATGCACCCCACATGTACTTTTTTGTATACCTATATCTAAGCCAATTATATTTTGTTTTATTTCCTCTTTTTAGTAGCTGCATTTTTTAGGTTCCAAATGTAATTTACCTATAATCTTACATGGATTTTCTCCATCTCAGTAATTATTTAGGTTTTTAGAGTGTGGGGTGCATTTGCACCCCGCTTAGCATTTTACGTATACCAATATTTCTATGTTATTATGAGCTAACGGCTAATGGCAGCAAAATATACCACTAAAAAAAAACTCTTAGATGGCCCATGGTACTTTTTCACCATATCATTGATATTGGAGCTATAAATGCCTATAAAATATGGAAAATGAAAAATCCAAATTACGGGTCTGGGCACTTAGATGCAAGAAGAAAATATCTTCTTCAGTTTGGAAAGGAACTGGCCCAGGAAAGTATGATTTATAGATTTAGAAATAATTATGGTTTGCAAGCAAGCATAAAAGAAAATATTCTCAAAGTTGTTCCAGTATTGGAAAAAAATATCCCTTCAACAAGACCTGTGGGAACTCAAGGTACATGTTTTCTCTGTTAAAGAACCAAAGATAGAAAATCAAGACAACGTTGTGTAAAATGTGAGCGTTTTGTTTGTGTAAATCACTCTGAAATAGATATTTACGTAATTAGTTATGAAAAGAGCGATATTGTTCAACAAGCGTAATATTTGCCAAAACGAGCGCTAGCGAGTTCTGCAAATTACGCGTGTTGAACAATGTCGCTCTCTTCATAACGTGTTTACGTACAACGTTTTATCTAATTCCGCGCTTTCATAATATTCAATAAAGTCTTCAATTACAATGATAATATTGAAGTGGAATCAAATTTAATGGTGTTAGAAGTATTGTTACTATGATGTATTCACCCAGAAAATTGACTTACTTTAAATAACTGTGTCCTGAATAATGTTTTCAATGTTTATAAATCTCAAAATACTATTGAATTAAAATAATGGGTTAATTGTACAGTTTAAATAATGAAATAATTGTCAGTTTTGACAGTACCTACCTAATTAATAAATTATTCTTTGAAACTCATGTGGTATCTCTATGTTGAAACATAAACAGTTACGTAAAGTTTTTACATAACTACTTTTCATAACTGATATATGAAGGTTATGAAAAATGTGACGTTACCTAACGTCAAGGAGTGACGTAAAGTGTCACATTTGATAGCGGAATTAGATAAAAGAAATTTTTTGTATCCCATGTAAAGCAAAAAAATTGAAATTAATTTTGAATACCTTAATTAAGGTTTATTTATTTTTTAGTAACTGAATTGAAATATAAATAGATACAAAATAATTTATTTGCGTTTTTTGTTTCATTTTACTTAAAAAAGTGTAAAGATTACAAAGATAAACAAAAAAAAATGGCGTGCAAATGAACCCCGCTTGGTATCGTACGTATGTAGAAAAGCTTGGTATTAAAAGGGTTAATATCCCCATGCTCATTTCATGAGAACAATTTTATATCCTATTCTCTCAATTTTTTGAATAAATAATAAATGTGTATAACTTCCAATCTAATTCGCAAACAATTTCTTTGCTATTTAGGTTCATCACGACATTCCTATATTAAACGCTACCTCGTTTTCCCTTTACACTGGGATAATTTACATTGTTGGGATAACTTTCTGGAATGTAAGACAGGAAGGGAACAAAGAGTTGGAGTTTGTAAAAAGTGTTCCATGACCCTTGTTTCCTGATAAAGAACGACAACCTCTGTCCACATACTTTTGATGAAACCAAAAGGATTGCTCGGTTTTCGGAAACACTCAGATATTTCAGAAGTAAATAATCGATCCACTTGCAAAACAGTCATTTGTTGACGATAATTGGAGAGTCATAAGTTTTTGGGGAAATATCAATTTCCTACTAAAAGCATGGTAATATAAAATAAAAAGAAGAGTGTAGGGCAATGAAGTAGTACGAGACAAAGAGTATAGAATGAATTAACATTCGTGAGAGATCTTGGTGTCACATATACTATACAACTATAAACTGATTTCATACAAAACGCCAAATTGTGCTGCCATTTTATGCAAATTTAAGTTAACATGTTACACAGCTCGCTGATATTTGAATTAGTTGACTTCAAACTGAGATTTAAAGTGTATCCCGAATGAGTTATACTCCAAAGGGACGATGACGTTATTTCTTTTCCATTACAGAAGTCGTTATAGTCCAGGAGACAGTAAGCTTTTTTGGTACCTACAATCCTACATTCACAGACTTGTTCAGTTGGTAGTTCTAAGCAAAATTTTTGTATAAGTATTTGGACCGAGGTGGGAAATTGGTTGCAGTATACTAATACTCTGCACTTCCTTTTCCAATGATAAGAGGTTTAGTGGTGGCAGGTACGGTACGAAACTCAGTAACATGAAGGAATTACGGAACTTGGAATGAAGTTGTCATTTTGAACAATTGATGAATAATTTTGGAAAAAAAACAGTGCAAAAGTGATGGTATTATTAATTGTAAGGAGCTGAAGAGTTGGCATTATACAAATCAGGGAAGTGATATTCCAGTAATGAATAATTGCGTTTGTATTTATTATTAATTGTTCAATAAATTTTTGGAATCAATTTGATTTGAAATAACTTAATATAGATCTCAACCCTCAGATGGGATTGTTTTCAAAAAATTAACAATTGAAAATGAATGTGAAATTAATGTAAATGGCGCATTGGGCATTTATTATTGTCTCATAAACTTGAAAGCTTTGTCGTGTAATTTAAACAGGCATATACTGTGCATTGTATCATTGTATCATTGGTACCATACTGTATATAGCCTCTCTTGTACTACAGCACTTCTGAATCCGAACTATGTATTTGCTACTTTGTGTTCTACACTTTTTTCATTAAAAAGCACAAATTATTCCTCGAGTTAGTGTCTTCGACCTTTCTCTAATGCCTTTCATGTATATTAAAGGAATTACTACTCTACGAAAGCATTTTACGTGGCTACAAAATGAATAAGAGTTGCAAATACTGAGCCAGTTATCTTTAATCCTTTACAGAGCTTTTGTTCGTACTTGTTATGAGTGTTGCTTATGAAATTTCACTAACCCCGCAGCAAAAGGATATCTGATAAGCAGCAGCGTAATTAATTTTACTCTGATAAGTTATAATTGAATACAGCTCGGAAAAGGATTTTTAATTTGGAAATTTTAAAGTCAAAGCATACCGGTGCTCAGAACCGTGTTTTGTGAAATTTTCGGATTAAAATAAACTTACAATATATGTTTATATTACGTGTTTGGATAAACAAAATGTATTGATGTGGAGGTGTTGACTATTTTTTCACACAACAACCAACCGTGGCAGGGGACAAAAAATTGGGGCTATGATTATTACTGATCTGAATTGAAAACCTAATGTCAACTTGTGCGGAAAGATACTTGCGTTGTATATCGATTTTCAATTATACCAGAAGCAAAAATAATACACAACAAAGGCAAAACAATCGCCAACGACGTTCCGTTTCCTGAGAGTCATCCTTCATCATGAAAATGCCCTTTAAACACTTTCCACACTAGCATGAGCAGAATATACTAAGTTTATATTTTGAAACAATCATAAAAATTGCATCAAAACCTTATTTTCATGAAAAATAGATTGGAGCATTATAAAACTACAATATCATCCACTTATGTTCATAGTACTTCAAAATAACAATCCAAGAGTGACCTATTAAATGAAACTTTGTAATATGTTGGAGTGGAAACTCGCAAGGCGTACTCGAAGTAAAGTTAATTTCAACGGAATCGAAAAAAAAAAACGAATTTATTAGAAGCACAAAACTTATTCAGTGTCAATGAAAAATTCTTAAGCACGTTAAGAATTTTATTTTCATTTTAATTTCACACTGAACGCACCCAATTTAAACTTCTGATGTCCTTTAAAGTATTTCACAGATTTTTTTATAAATACATTTTGTCACAAATTGAAAGGGAAATAATGTTGTGAATAAAAGTATAAGAAGATCGGATAAGCAAAAATACGAATGAAAATTTTATAATTTGAATACACCTTGAAAATAACTATCAAAAGAAAAAAGGAGAACTTGAAACTTGAAACGAAGTCCAAACAACCAAAGAAAAATTATCCGCTCTCCTATCTATTTTATATGGCAGTGATGACAGCTAATTCTACAAAAACCTGAGCTCAAGTATTTTCTTCCTCAGATAAGAAATAAGATGAAAATTAAAGACAATTGCAGTGGTCTTTCTATTGTGAATTGTCCTTCAATCCCTGATTTTATTCATTGATAATACTATTAGAACAAGATACTAGGGTTTAGAACCACCATATGTATATAAAAAGTATATGTAGAAATTTAACCACAAAGTACACTATCTAACAGGATAGCTTTGTCGGCTCCTTTGAAGTCGGACTTACACGATATTGAGCGGAAATACGTCGATGCATTGAAACATATAAACTACCTGATACACGAGTATTGATTCGAAGTAAAACCATAAATACATTAAAAAAAAAGTAGTGTTGATGAACATCCCTCCCAATTAGATCTATAGAATATTTTTTTCAACTATACTAACATGAGTACATCTTATTATTCAAATGGGAAGTATCTCATGTTTAGCCTAACCTGAAAATAATACACGGTGAACTGAGGGATGCGAACGGAAGTAACGACTTGACATTGACATAAACTAATTAATTCACGCATGTGCACACAAATTTGCGATCACGAAAACTACTTTCTTTCGCCTGTTGTTAGATGGTGTACTCTGTGATATAACTGCCTGTACAAAAAAGGCGACTCAATTGGGGCTTTGTCTAACCCTAACGGATTTGATGACCTTGATAGAGTATAACGTGTTACTGACGTTCGCTTGACGCTAATCGTGCATGATCGCACTGGGATTATTTTTAAGCTTCTGCGAATTTATTATCTCATTGTTAGTTATCGTTTTTGATGCCTGTGCAGCTCATGAAAGCGATTGGTGAGTTTTCTGCCAGCTACTACATGCATAAATATGAATATTTTTTCCATAAACAAACAAAAACATAATTGCGAATAACCAAGAATGTCTCAATTTATAAATCTATAACAATATGTCGCTATTTCTTTTTCATTGATTGCAGAAAATTCTCAAGGTACAAGAACAAGTAAATAGTGTAATCGTAAGAAGCGACAAGTGTTTGAAGCATTTGAAGAAAGTAAATCTTCATCAAGTCATTAGTAGACAAGTTTGTAGAAGACAGTTCGCGTCGAGTTTCTCGCAGAGAGACTCAAGTGAGAAAAGCATTTCTAATTACTTCTAGCTGCTTGTCAGTAATTAAAGTCATTCGTCAAATGTCAATAGCGATCGTTAGAATTTAACGCCCAGAAACTTATTAGACCAACGTTCATAGAGAGTGATTATCATTATTTTTTCAAGTAAATAAGTACGGATACAAAGTTATTTGGAATATATTCCAGATTTTTCAAGGGGACAAATACTTCTGTAATTTATCACTTAAATCCTTTTTTATTACATTTCACTGAGTTTTCCATATTATTCCACAATATAGTTGGTTTATGCTGATCAAATAGTTTCTTCACCCGTTGGTGCCGAAAGCCCGGTATAATAACACTGGTTTTGTGCATTTTATGTAAGGAGACCAACAGTCTTTTTACTAGGTCCTTCTTGAAGAAATCATCTCTTGTGCAATGTTGTCTTAGGATTCTATATCTCCAATGTGACAGTGCCTTACATTCCAAGATGTGTTCTCCTCTTTTATCCACAAACCACAGTTATGTTACTCCCTATAAATGACAATTGTATGCATGTGCATATAAAAAAGTTGTTTCTTGTTAGTTAAATGATCTTTTCCTTTTTAAATTTATAATAATGAATATTCCACCAAGTGAAATTCCAATTTCCACAGTAATATTTCACAAAAACGGTTTGCTGCTTTCGCTATTGTTGAAAATTAAATCGAACTTACCTTTAACGATGGTTATATACGTCTGGACACACAATATTTGTCCTTTGTTCTATTCGCATGAGTATTGCACAATTGGAATGTATGTGTGAGATATGCCAACACTAATCTGGCAGTAGATGTACCTGTAGCGGGAAATTCGTAATCCCACTTGCCGAATTTTACATACAAATGCTGCTAATTACTATTATAAGCAGATTCTTTAAACTGTAAACTTTTATGTAGGAGTCCATGAAGAAAAAGGAGTAGACATACATCTGGAATAATCTCAAACTGTCATCGAAAAGTCTATTGCCGAAAACTACAAAGTGGGCGACATCTGTTAATTTTCTTTCAAACTTCAATAGAGGTGAACAACAAAGCCAGAATGCGAACATTATAGAAAGAGCAATTAATTTTGTTATTTCATAAACAATAGGAAGTGTTATTTAAAATTTTAGTCTGAAAAGTGAAATAAAATACCTATTTAAAGTGCTATTCTGAGATAAAAACAATCACACAACCGTTGGTGCACACAAAACAATAGAATCGTGGTAAAAGTTGAGGTGTTACAAATGTACTAGTGGCTAAAATCCTATTCTCGTGGACAGTAAAACTTTCTTGCACCTTTTTAAAAGTTTAGTGTAGATATTGCAGTCATTTCTTCCCGGATTGGTACAGGCAGCGTAAAGAAGTCGTGAAGACGATAAGAATCGCACAAGGAGATACCTAGTTGATGTTAATTCAGCTATTTTTTTCATTACTAGAAGCTGATGATGTTTTTTAGGTTTCATATGTTTGCAGAAGCCGGACATTCCAGCCTTACATGAACAAATGTTTTTCCAGAAAAGCCTGCCAAACCCACTTAAAACGCCTCGAAAAACACATAAAAAACTAAACAGCATCAAACACCCTTACAGACTGTTTTGTTGTTCACCGCTATAGAAACATCTCTTTTTTCCTTCAATTTTCTTCTATACAAACCTTCTCCTGACGATGAACTCAAAAACGAAAGATTTATCCAATTTGGTGCAATCGATCGAAAGTTATGCGCTAATAAACATATCGATGATTCATTTTTTTATAAGCATGTAGATTCAAACCCACTTACAATAATACAAAGAACTCATTTCATGTTTCATTTTTCTCTAGATGTATACGTACAACTTGCAAAGGTCCATTTTTGATCGAAATGTTTCTTATAAGTAATTTTTTTCAACCTAATATCATAACTGCGGTATAGATATCTTTGAAATATTAATTTTGGTGAAAAGATTCCTGTTATTCTTGCAATATGTCACTCTACCCATTAGAAATGCATTAAATTGAGAATTTATAAGCTGCAAAATGAGCACAATGAAATCCCACATTACACCCTGTACCTAAAACCTAATCCTCTATGGAATAACTTGAGAGTGACATACGAACAGAAACTGATATAAGGAAGCCTAAAACAATAACGGTGTTTATTAATCCAGTCGAGGCATGAGAACGATGTCACAAATATACCTTAGAGGGAGACATTTCAGGAACAGTCGCAAAGGATAATCGATATTACGGCCGCGGGATTATGGGTAGTTTGTGTCAAATTTTTTGTTCTTGTTGATGTACATACTTAACGTATTCGAATGTTTTGAATTATTGTATAAAAATTGAACAATCCAAGTTTTACGTGAGCAAATCATCTCAATTTATTCACCAGACTACGCTTTTTCAATCTATACTTGCAGTTCACATTATCATCAATCAAATGGTTCAGCGGATAAAGCAGTATCGCTTAAAATATTAACAAAAACGCTCTCCACTCAAAGACTGTTTCAGGTTAATTTTTACTGAATTTTAGAAATTTTACTGTTACTGGTCTAGGCTCCTCGCCAGCTCAACTACTTCAGAGTAGAGTGCTAGGATCAAAAATGCCGAACTCTTTAATAACCTTCAAACCGTTAGTAATACCTCTGTGCTCTGTTTCCAATATTGTCAAATCCAAGAGATTGTAACAAAATATAAGACCTTTGTTGTGACATTGTAGTACGAAACGATCCAATGCCGCTACCATCGCTATTCCAAAGATCTGCGATGCTTTGTCGATTATCCTCAAATAAATCACTCAAATAGCGGTTTCCACTTCGCTTTTATCAGCCTCTCTGACTAAATATTGATGATTGGCTTTTTATTGAGTGGCTTTAGTTGCTTATTTGATATATGTATAACAAACATTATCATCCAGGACATCTTTGGGGAAAAATAGTAGCCAGCATTCTAACGCTGAATTTTTGAAACTCCCTTCATGCCAGTTGTGTGAATTATTATATTGTCAGTTCCACGATACACTTACCACGGTATGTTCTTGCTCATGTAGCCGACAGCAGGTGACGTCATGTGGGAATCTCAATCAGTAATGTACAATGCTAAATATATGGGAAATACTCTGTTTGTGTTCAATTTTCATGCATATTTTCACATTAGGATTATATAAATGCAACATGGTTTTTAGATATAATATGAAATATTACTTTACTATCAGTAACTTAGTTCTTGGTAATTACAATGATGCTGGGAGTTAACAATGTACAAAACGTATAGGAATATGTAGGTAATATATATTCTCTACATGTTGAAAAGATTTGAAACAGAAATATTTATGGGTTGGCCATTTAATTATTAATATGTTATATTCCCTATTTCTACCCTTATATTTTATTATACAAAACTCCTTAACAAAGGTGTCACTGGGATACGAAACGAGCCAAAGGCGAGGAATTGTTACTGTTATACAAAATTAGTAATAAATTATTGTGAACAAAAATTAATAAATTCAAATATGTATTCACCTTGGTCATTGAGTATTTTTGGTCTGGTGCTCGACATTTCTTCTAAAAACTAATGCAAAAGATTCAACCTGTCATAAATCACACGAATTTCTTAGAAACTGTCAAAACATTGTACAAAAAAAATGGGTGTGCCTACTTAGTTATTTAAAAATATATATTTCTATTGCTCAATTATTCAGTTTCGTAATGGAAACCAGTGTTATAATGAGTATCATTATGAAACTAAAAATTGGCATTTAATTAATAACTTATAATATAGGAGTAGAAAGAGCTATTCACAATCATTTTTTGAAATTTGGAAATTTTGACATCTTCCTGTTCCACTTTTCCCAGGCAGTTTCGAAAACTGAGTTTCCTATTAATAGGGTCAATTCTATGAGGTGTGGTTGAAAGTTAACAGCTTGCCGTTAAATTTGACGAAATTTCCGCTTTTAGAAATGTTTTAATCTATACATGGTCAAGATTATGATTCAAATTTCAACATGTATGGTATCCAATAAAGAGTTTTCCGTAAATACCTTGAAGCTTATTATGCATAAAGACTAGCAAAAATGGGTTAGCGGATTGTCTTATTTTTGCTGAGCGTTAAAATTTAACATTTGTTTACAGAATTGCTCCTAATATCCCTTAATCGTATATACAAAACAAAAATAGCCTTATATTAGAAAACAGTATTAAAATATCATCAATAACAGTAAATTAGTAGGTAATAAGATCCCAAATGAACGAATCAACTCGAGTAAAATTGAAATTAAAACTAACAACACCTTGTATTGCATGAAAATACAATGAATCGAACGACTGGTGATAGTTGGGTGTAAATTTCTGGTTCACGCGTGACGTAACTGCGCGGCTCGGACGCAATTTGAAGTGGAAATCAGCATACTGTGAGTGTATCGTGGTCGGTTCTTGTTCTCACGTTTATATTGTGTGGAAGCTTTGAACATTTTGATTTGTCTTAATCTGAGTAAAAACTCATTCCACCGGCGCTTGCATCTGCATCAGCAGATTGTATTATGTCTTCTTCTTCAGATTCCTGGTTCAATTCATTTCACCCCATTTGTCCTTCTTATGCTATGAACTCGCTGTTCCTTCCCCTTTGAAAGATTCTTTTTCGAAAATGCCAGCATACTCATCATCAAACTTTTCAAGACTACGCTGCTCTTTTTTGTATGACATTGTACTAGCTTTGTGTAAAAAAAAAACAAAAATATTCAAGGTATGTTGTGAAATATAATAAAAATTTCTATAATTCACCTGTAAAGTAAATGCACATAAAAAGTGTACTGGGGTATATCATACCCCGACCGACTTCAACAAGATCTAAAACCATACTAAAAGTTCATAGACAGCACGAAATAAAGGTGTTTTTCAAATGACACTTACAACGTTTGCATGTAGATGCCTCTCGTAAAATTGTACAAAGGGATTGAGGGGTCTAGCACATTTACTGTTCGAAATACAGGTTGTTGAAGTTTCAAGAATTAAAATGTTTTAATTTGATAACTCTAAAACGGATGAATAAATCGATTTGGCATTTGGCAGGTTCTTTTTAAACGTAAAAGGGCATATTTTGGTGGAAGAATATTTTTCAATTTTCGATCCAGTGGTGTAGATTTGGAAAACTATGTTACCTCCACCCTCCCATTTTTTACGCCACTGACCTTTGAATCAATTTTTATTCAATTTTGTATTCCTCAATGGTTTTCACGTGAAAAGCGAATAACCTATACATATCAAAAAATTTGTAGTATCTATGCAGGATATTAATGATTTCATAAAGGCAAGATCCCTTTTTAATGATTGATTAAAAAAAAAAATTCTTGTATTTTTTTCAATAACTGCAAAGTACTTATGGTTGTAATATGTGACAGGAACCAATTTATGAAACAGCAATGCATCCAAAACATTCGGAGAAGATTGTTGAAAATATTTGTACAAACAATTTTATTTGAAAAGAAAAGATAGAATCCATGCAGCTACAGCAATTAGTTCCGGCTTTCCAAGGTATGCGATTTTCGATAAGAAAACGTTGCAAATTATGTATAAATGTGAATGGACAAAATTTTGAGCATCTCTTGTAATTTTTTGGCTGCTAAATTCTTTCATTAATAAATCACAGGCTTGGACAAATGTTTTTAACAATATTTTCCGAATATTTTAGATGCATTGCTGTTCCATAAATTAGTTCCTGTCACATATTCCAAACATAAGTAGGTACTTGGTGGTTATTGAGAAAAATACAAGAAACATTTTTTTTAAATCAATTATTAAAAAGGGATTTTGCAGATTTCAAGAAATCATTAAATATCTTGACAACTACAGATTTTTTGATTTGTGAACGTTAGTCGTTTTTCACGTGATAAGGAATACAAAATTGAATGGAAATTGCTTCAAAAGTCAGTGGCGTGAAAAATGGGAAAGACAAGGGGACATATTCTTCCAAATGTACATCTCGATGTACACCACTGGATCAAAAATTGAGAAATATTTTTCCATAAAAATATGCCCTTTAACATTTAAAAACAACGTGCCAAATGTCAAATTAATTTATCCATTCATTTCAAAGTTACCGAATTAGAACATTTGATTTTCCAAAACTTCAATAGGTACCCTGTATTTCGAAAAGTGAATGTGCTGGACCCCTTAATCCTTAACGTTGTGAGTGTCATTTGAAAACATCCTGTATAATTTTGAAGGTACTGAGCATCAGAGGTCACAAGTTTGTTTCATTTAGAGTTCATTCACGTTGTGCTTGGATATGATCTATCCCATCACACCAACGAAGGGTTTATATGGGATGATGAAACATGTCAGACACACTTAATTTACGTGATAATTGACGTGATAAAACTTCTTAATTATATAATCTCTTAATTCCTCATTGGATTAAGAAACTTCATCATAACCTCTTGTTATGTGGTATTAAAATTTTTTCGATTTCCTTCAAGTTTTACAGTTCCAAAACATTTTTCCCCGTCCTCACACATTTTCCAAATAACAGGATTCCACCATTTTACGATGTTGGTTACTACCCATACGATAAAATCACGCGTCGAGGAAACAAGTCATATCGATTTGAAAAAATTGTAGGACTGGGAAACCTTTTCGGTATCTGGTCGTTTTTATATTCCAGATGTCTTCAACGATCCGGCAAGGGTACATAAGGATAAAATGCCTCAATTATGTGTCTGGTGACCGATTACAGAAAATATACAGCGTGTATGCAACATCTAACACTCCCCATAATCAATAAATGAACTAATTATTAGCTAAATAAACAGTAATATGAAGAAACTCGAATAATAATCATTTTTAATGTCAACTAGTTTATAAAATATTCTATTGTACAAAGTAAACATCCGTTGAGTGAAAACGTCAGTCTTTGTTATTTGAATAAGTTACACCTTCTCTTAATTTGTGAATTGGTACAGGGTCAATAATATAACCGCTATTTTCTATTTTTTGTTTTTGGCATATATACGTAACTTGACATCTTAGGTTATGATGATATAATTCCCATATATATATACAATATTAATAATTATAATCTTTTATATCACAGAGCTGAACATATTTGTTGAACTTTTATGAATTGAACTAACCTTTTCCAATGAATACCACTATTTAATGAAAATAATATAAAAATTTCAAGATACTTAATGATAATTACTTAAAATATCAGCAGATATAGTATTTCTTGTCTCCCAATATCATTTCACTGATCTTAAATGGGAAGGGCTCCGTACTATTATTTATAAAAATTGGAAAAAATGTTGGGAATATAATAATGTAATATATTTCATAAATATCAATTGGAAAATTTTGTATGTCATTGTATACGTACGTAACATTCAACCTGTACAAATGCGGTTTTCATGAAACCAATATTGTATCGAGAACATCTAATAACCTCACGAATTCGCCAGATGTTAAGGATATTGCAGAAAAGTGCCTTTAGGCAACGCTTACATCTAAACTCCTGTTCTAAAGAATCGTTCATTGACCGGAAATAGCAGTGTTTATTTTTTCCACTTGAACATATCTCTAATCTTTCCAAAATTCCACCAGAATGCATTAAAAAAAACGAGATTACTATTTCGTTTTACTGGATTTGATATAAAAGATATTGAAGTAGTTTTATGAATATATCTTTTCAACGTTCTCCTTAATAATGTTATTGATAAACAGAGTTTATTAGCATTGAACCAGATTTCGGTGGATCAAAACAAAACAGCCTAAGTACTACCAAAGATTACTTCTGTAATCTTTGATACTACACGCTCCTAAGCACAAACACTGCAAAGTCCTTGAAGACCAACATTAACACTCACCGGTCACTAAGGAAACACAGTTGTGTATTGGTGGAGACAAAACAGCTTCATTATTTTAGGATGTGAAGCATTCACTTATCGACCATATAAGCTCACAATGGGCTCGTTTACTAAAATTTTTAAATCACTTTTAACTGTCGTAAAACAAAGTACTAAGGATAAAAATATGATTCTGAAAATTTCATGTCAATAGAATATGTCGTTCTCCTATTACAACCAATTAAACAAGCATACCGTAGTGTGGCGAAGACTATGACTGTGACGTGACCGCATATGAAAGTTAATGTGCACAAACATTACGCTTCTGACTGTAACGCGACTTGCATGGAATTTATTTATTTTGTATTAGGTACTTCTTACAAAATTTCTGTGTTAATAGAATAAAATGTTTGGACCTAATTTGAAAAAAGCAGACTCATTAAATGTTCCAGAAGTGGACTTGCTGATGATTATGGAGAAAACACGAGTTTTTTATATTATATTATAAATTTATACTATGTGACATATCGTTTTTGGCTATTTCCACGTCAGGAAGATGATATACAAGGGTGATTCCAGATGTTTTATTTTATTACTGGTCTGGTGGACAAAGTTACGGAGATAACGCTATAGGTTACTCAAAACTTTGAAGAGAGAAATTAATAAATGTATTTTATTAGCAGCAATGACACCCGAGCATAAACTAAACTAAAAATGCTACAAAGTTGTTTGTACTGTGTTAGAGTTTGAAAAAATAGACGAAACTAAGTGTTATTGTCCTGCTTCGGAGAGAGGTTGTAAGCATTAATAACACCACAAGCTACTTATAAGAACAATATTATCTACGTATTTTAGAAAATTTAGATTGAAACAAGCGTGTGGTTTTCAATAACCCTCTCAATATGGATTCACAACGTATTTTAAAAGGATATTCATAAAGATTCTGTACTTCTGATTAAAGAAAAATGAAATCTTAAAAATACATCAACACAGTATGTTGACTTATCAGTGAATGCTTCGAGTCTTTCAATGCTTTTCTGCCACTGCTTCCGTTTTTTTTGCATCCTTATTAATAGAAATGAATGTTAGATGATTTAATCGTAGTACTTTTACATGCTGGAACCGCACAATATTTATAGCTTTTTTTACTCTGGTTTGGTTCTGGTCCATTGTGTCGGATAGTTTAAATTATTTTTAAGCGTTCTTATTCCACAAACACAACACTATTTAGAGTTTGATAAAACGTATAATAATAGGCATATAAGCAAGCAAAATACTGTTACTAGCTAAGTAGTCATCTAACCGAAAACCGATCGGTGCGGTATCCGCTCTCTGAGAGATATTTCATATGCGATGACGTCACGCCTGAAATTCGGAGAGGAGTGCTGTTTAATGTTAAAAAATTTTTTTAGGCGACTTAGGAGTCTCGCTGACGTCTAATTTTTTGCACAGAGCATCAAAATGATATGCTCTTCCTAATGGTAAAATTGAAAAAAATATGTAAATGAGCCCATTATTGATTAGTCCAAAGCCTGTGAAATTACCGTTAACCCTGGTATGTACAAGTGTCCAATCAAGAGGGCATAAAGCAGGAACGTTCGGTTGCTGAGGCGAGGTGCGAATTGATCAAATGAATAATCTGGAAATAATATATTTTTAATTGCAAGGTTAGATTTTCGGGTCTGTTGTACCCTTCAATGTCTGATACTGCTTGTTATAATTCATATTTCACTGAATAATCCCAACTTTCCACCAAATCCAGTCCAGAGAGAAACAAATTTTCTCTTTCTTCCAGTTTGTAGTAGTAGTAGAAGACCTATATTCCGAAGGTTATGTTATTAAGCTAAATCAACATTGAACAATAATTCCATTCACTTACTTTGATTACAATAAGTGAAATCCTGTTGTATGTACGGCCACATTGTTGAATTATTAATTAGTTCCCAATCAATTATGGTCAATTATTGTTGTACTCTTTATTTTTTTTATATACATATTTGACAATATTTCCAGCTTCAAAATTTTGTCTAATAAAGTTCTATCTAGGTTTTTCTTCGATTTATTGTTTCAAAATCCGCCAATTCACAATTACTTGTAATCCTCATCTGCATCCAAACTAATTCTGTTTGAACGCTATCGTAATCCCTTATTCAGTCTATTTTGTTATTTACATATTATATAAATCTACTTATGATGTGTAGATGATAAGGATCCGACTAATTTTGAAGCAAAACTAACAAAGCCCCAAGTGAAATTTGTAACCGATACCAGAGCAAATTCCTCCCTTCCATAACGACAGCGGTCCCTATTACCTCCTAATTTGCTTAAGGTCGCTTATAACTTTCTCTTGCTGATGCCGCCGCACGTCATACCGTAACAAAAATACCCTTCACTCTTCTATTACCACAGAGGCTTAGTTGGAATTATGGTATTTCTCTAATATGAGTTTTATAGATCGGGAGTTGAAAAATTGTTACCGCAATGTGTCAATTATGTACTACATAAATCAATATGAAGATTTGAACAGCTTGTATGGAGAAATAGTAGGCTGAGAAAAGTAAAAAAGTAGTATTCGTTTCCATTGACAGTACCGGTGGCAACTAGTACATAAGCGCTGCAGTGCTGCAGAGCTAAAACTAAATACCAAAATATATCCTTTTATCGATTATAAAATTTACAATATATTTCGTAAGGCAATCGCATTGTCATAATAATAAGAAAACTGCGAGCGCAAGCGCAAGCTCAAATATCAAACCAAATGCAGGCTGAGCGTTTGAATATTTATATGAAAAAAGATAAAATTTTGTAGATATAGAGATATTCATTCAAAAAACGAATGGATTTGTGATTGTGGCAAGAGATGCGTTAAATTGTTTTTCCCGCTTACTTTTCAGTGGCGACAAAGCTTGGACAGTAGTCACGGATCTGAAGCATTTGAGTTTGAAATTAAAAAAAAAACGAAAATTCTAGAAGCCGTTATAATTGTATCTGGTGTGCGTTACAACTAATATTATGGCACAATTATTGGAATTAACAAAAAATAGTATATTATTAAACGAGCAATTTATGATAGCCATAATTCACGATGGGTGACGTTTGCGTCACGAGCCGCAGGCGAGGGGCGCAAGTCACCCATCGTGAATTATGGCCATAAATTGCGAGTAGAATACTATACTTTGTCCACGACACTTAATTTATTTATTAATAAATAAAAGTCAGTAGCGATTTGGCATTTTACTAACCTCAAAATGTTGTAGCATCTACTTCAAATAATTTGACATATATAGAGATGGGCGATACTGTAGAAAGTATCAATACAACGTACCGTTATAAATATATTGTTTTAAAATACTTAATATTAGAAAATATCGTTATGAACAGTATCAATACTAAAAATTACAATATTTTATATATACGATATATGTCAGAAACAAATTTCCTGAACAAAATACACAGATTTAATAGTTTATTTCATATTGTACCCCCATCTCTAGTCGTGAATTATGAACCATAATTCACTACAGTGTATTATGAACCATAATTCACGACAGTTGATATATGGGTACCATATACCTTTAGTTAAAGGTAAAATATTGACTTATTATTAGGTGGTCGTGGACAAAAATATTTTTTTGTTAGCGAAGTAGTGCTTAGTGGCAACTGACAATCGTTCCAGAGATCCAATATTTCAACACGGAGGAAGGACGATATAATCTATGGGTGTTGACTGCCTCACAGGATAAACTCCTTTCCAGAAATTGCACACCACGAGCCGCCACTGGACCGTACCATATAAGTATATTAAAGTATAAGTGGATATTAAGGTCTTCAAAACACGCGCGATTTTTCGAGCACGACGGCGAAGCCGGAGTGCTCGAAATAAAGCAAGTGTTTTGAAGACCAGTCATCCACGAATACTTGACGCTATTTTTTTTATTGGTGCACTTTGACATTATAAATACTGGTCTATAACTACTACAACAACAAGAAATGGAAATCAAAGATGGAAATAAGAACTAAATGTCAAATGGTTGAGTTCGTGATGTATATGATGTATACCTTGCGTTGTTATGGAAATGAGAAAAACATAAACTAATTTGTATTTTGATGGAAGTTCAACCTTATTGAGTTCTGTGAATGTCAATGTTATTAATTTAAATACCATTTCCTAAGATTTGAAAAATCGAAATATCAATATTTCAAACAATACCAACGGCACCTTCCATTTTAATTTATAAATTTGTCATTGTTAAATACTGTTCGAATGAAAGTTTTGACGTTACAAACTACTCCTGTCAGATCAGTAATAAAAAAAATGGTCATTTAGACATGATTTAGACCATAGATTTAGACTTCGTTTCTCGAGTTGTTGATGTTGCCACGGTAACTCCAAAACACGGGCGTTGTTTAAAGTTCGATTTAAACACGCTGAACCGTGCTTTAAATAGGTAAAATCTTCCACCATTGAAAAAAATAATATTAAAATACTGGAAAGTTGACATATTTAAATCCCTATTTTAGGTATATCTATTTTCGCATTTTATCCGTCCCTTTATTGAAAACATTTTTCTTAACTGGTATCAAGATTTTCTTGTTTCATACTCTACATGCTTTATAGACTTTGCATATAAAAAATGATTCGTAAAACAAAATTATAAAGTTGACGTTTCGCGTCAATCGACCGATCTAACTCTGTATACTCCTTAACTACCATGCGCCAATCGACAATCCACGTGCTCAAACAGACTCGTTCTCTTACCCTCAATGTATTTTCGGCTGCCGTTGCCACTTGCACACAGAATTTTCCCCTAGGTTTCTCCGGAAAAGTGGGAAATATGACGGAGACGCCGGTATCACGTTTGGAGATAAGATAACACTACCAGATTTTCCAGATATAAATGCCCTAATAGGGTTTTACCGGTGAATTAGCTTTGTGTACTTTTTACGAGGGTTAAAACTTAAGCAAGTGTTGCCAAAAAAAGGATACAATTGGTGTTTGTGTACTGTTTGTGGTGTTGTTAGTGTTCCATAATAAATTCTTGCTAGTGAAAAGTTGTAGAAAAATACTTTCAAATATTTTCTGTCGGATCTCATTTGTTTCTGAATCAGGTAAAAACTTATTAGTTAATTACAGAGGGAATAGTATCACGTCAATTACATGTGTACACATTAACGATAAAAAATTTTTTAACAGCATAAATCGCATTATACGATCTCACAACTCCTGAAGGTAAACCCAAGACTGCTAGCACATCAACAGTGTATTTTTGAACATTTCAATGAAATTCTTATTGAATCGAACGTGTCTAGATTTCAAACGTCTCTTACTACTGAAAGAATTGACACTATGTATAATTTTGCGTATACGTCTGGTCCAAGACATTAGTACAAATTTTGAATCAAATGAATATGGAACTGATTTCACTGTTAGATTGGGATTAACATTGACTAAATCTCAAAATATATAGCGTGACCCTTCATTCAACTCATACCTGAGGAAGAGAGACTAGTTGTCCCATCATTCCTATCCACTTTACTTTACTTCTTCTAAGCAGTAGTCTTCCAGGTGTGACCTGGTACTCTGTAATGCAGAATGCATGTATGTGAATGGAGACTTCTTCTTACATTTCTCAGATTCTTTATTTTTTCTTTTCCACCAGCTTGAACTTTTTAAGGCTCCAACGTAAGCGACAATGCTACTCTGACTTTTTTTCCTGCTTATAATTTTCCTTGAGCATCTTTAATTGCCGTAGGCTTGCTAGATCTTCCCATTGGTTCGAGCTCCCGTTTTTTTTGGATCTACTTATTTTTTCCATCGCTGCAAAAGTTCCAGTACCCAAAAAGGAGCTTCGATACCTTCTGTGACAAGGAGCTCACAGTTTTCCTAGACTTACCTATACTATGTGACATACTAAAAATCTTTCGCATTCTCAATCGTTTATTAATATTAAACTGTACACTCTTCCTTACATCGTGAATTTCCGCTTGAGTTTTTTCCCAAACTAATTGGGTGTTCTGTTCCTGGCCTGTATACCGCGCTTATCCCGCAAGCTCCATATATTGTCTTAGAACCATCTAAATAACATTCATGCCCGATTTTACTGACCTGATTTTCCTAACTAAGTAATTCCTAGGCTAGGAAATATCCAAATACGGTACTTGGATTTCACCAACCTAAGAATTTCTCAGTTAAAAAATAACTAGATGAAAAAATATAAGTATAGAAAAAATAAAGTTGGCAGTTGGGTTATTCTGAAAACCGAATGGGTGGAGTCCATAACTGACACATATGATAAATTTTTCTCTTATTATTTCAGCTTAACGTGCCTCGAAAGTGCTGGGGCATAGAAAAAATGAATACAAATATTTACGTATAATTATTACACATTTCAAATTAGACTTTACGATATAGATAAGTAGCTTGAAGGAACTGTAAGACTTTCTTCATTTCGGTAGGGCAGTGGAGCATTTGAGGTTGTGTCTTAGATCAAATTGTTGATATGTAGCAGAATAGTTATTTGTATACTAAGGCCGCAAAATGCATTTTCGCGTTCCGAGAGAGAGATTATCGCTGAGGCCGCTCCGGCCGAGGCAAGATAATCTCGAGGTCGCGAAAACATTTCGCGGCCATAGTATACACAATATTTTTCGTGCAACCGTGAAAATTACATAATTTCAATAAACATTATGTCTCTTTAGAAAAGA